>JABCKG010000010.1:0-30934 GCA_018851835.1 Hypsizygus ulmarius | reverse complement strand
ATAAATATGAAGACTAATGATACTATCAGAGCGAGCTTAGTTATTACGGGGCCGCGCAGAGGTATCGTAGCATTGCGAGGGTAGTGGAAACGTTCCTTTACCGCAATAGAGGGGGCAGTGGTGCGGTTCAGCTGTGCAGCCGCATCTGCAGGGGAAAGATGAAAAGAGCGAAAGCGGTGAAAAGAGCGACGAGGGCGAAACTGTGTGAGGAGTCGGAGTGAAGGCATACCGAAAAGGTATGGTAGGTTGACGGTGCAGCTTAAGAATCAAGCCTGAAGGTGCGGCGTCAATCACAACGCTATTTATACACCCCAAGGAAACTCACTGTTCATTGTCACACGGAGCGAAGATAATCACCCGTTATGCAAGGGATATCATCCGCTATGCAGAGTGTTTGACATAAATGGACCTGGTAAGCGAAAGAGTCAGCGAACTGCGCAATCCTATAACCGTCAAAGGATGACGATTGAGAATAGAACTCAGAGTACATACCAAAAAATAATCAATCGCCCACCTGATTTCTTGTTTTGAAGTAAAGTTGACTTCGGGCGGTAGATCAGACTAAGGTGGAAAGGTTACGATAAGCTCACCATATCTCTGTTAAAGATCCAGTCTCTTGGCATGTCTCTTGAGAGTTAAGGTGGTTCGAATGCATGTATACTGCATGGGAGCTACAGATAATATGCTGAAATGCCCCGGTCAAGAGTCAAGTAATGACTGTAACTTCTGGATCTCCTGTAAAGGGCCATTCTCGTCTCCTTCTGACCCAAAGATTGTCATGACTTTGTGAGCCAGCGATAAGAATACCCGTGCTTGTCCCTTATCCGCGTCTTCTGCCGTCTTGTCCAAATCTGTAGAACTCACAACCGCATTCCATGCCGTCTTGGCCAACTCAAGAAGATGCATCCCTGTTCATAGTCAGATGACGAGGTATGAGTCACAGCCATTACATCGCACCGATTTGAGGATAGTTGGGCGGATAGACCATGATATAGAGCGCCAGAAGTGTGGTACCAGAATTCAACGCCAAGCCGTATTCACCCTCATGTGATGCCCTGCTGAAAGTTTCTGAAAGACCGGACATATATGTCTCATGGAAGATACAATGCAAGAAGGCTGGGATGTCTCCCTGTGGTTTACTCAGAAGACCATCATCAACAAGCCTCTCAACGCCGACAAATTCGCGAAGCATTTTTGACACCGTTTCAAGTTCGCCGGGGCTTGTTGGCGGGGTAGGAATGTCACCCAGGGCTTCCATTGACGTACAGGAAAAGCATCGGCACTGGAACCCATATGTCAGTTCAAGTATCTGCTGCCGAGACTGAGTCAGAGCAGGATCCAGGTAAGGCAAACATATCTAGGTAGATTGTCGAGTAAGACGAAAGTACAGAAAGAAACAAAGCTCTAACCTCTTCTCCGGCAAGAATATTCCGAAGGGCCACAACTTCCATCGACACATTGCTACCAGGTGAGAGGATGTACTTTGCAGCGGCGTTGGGAACACAGGAATGGTTGAAGAGACGACTGGCAAGGGGAAATATACCATGGCCGATTGTTATTAGGTGTGAATGAACCACAAAGTTATTGTTGCCGAATCTTGAGTACAGGTCTTTTACCTGATCTTCTGGGATTGGGTGACTGAAAGAGGGGATTGGCGGAGCGACAACATCAGGCGTTGGTCCGGGAAGAAGGGATCGAAATATTGTTATTGGTGTCGCATCGTCATCCCGCACAGATACTCTTGGAGGAGGCACCTTGGTGGTTGCGATTTGGGCCAGTAGATGGGTAAGCAGAAGAGAGTCTAGCTTTTCGTAAGGCGGCAGTTGTTGAAATGCATTAGATGAGGTGAACTGATTGTACAGCTTGCAAATTTTCTTGTGGTGAGCTTTCCATTGTATGTTTTGACCTGAGTATGTTCCTAAACAGTGATCGATGATAAGAAAGATGGACTTACACTGGTTGTCACAATACCAGTAGGATGTACATCTCGTGCATCGCTGCAGCCGTCGGTTTTCAGTGGCTTTGCGAAAACACGTATCGCATCTGTGACCCTTCTCCGAAGGCAATAATATTGTTGTGAGCGGTAGAAGGGAGATGATCCATGCGCCTGCTTTGAGCTGTGAAGTCGCCGTCGCTTGACTCCGAGCTATAGGATGAGGCTCCAGACGGATCCGTTCCGTAGGAAGATGCATCGAAATATATTCAAGCACTACGAGCCGCGAATGGTTTAAAAGTGTTTGTACGATGGTGAAGTTCGATGCTATTCGACGATCGACGATGATCGATTGATCGATGACCAATCATCAAAGTGAACGACTGCCCCGGAGTGAAGCTAGCTACTGTACGTGACATTGGATTTTGAAAGTATCGACTTGTACGGCCCACGAAACCGAAACAGACAGGTAGAGAACATATGTATAAGATGATTCGATTCTGGGACTGTAGCTACGAGGAAGGACTGATTCCATAGGTTTCAGAGGGGCCTTTTCTAAATGAGAGACGTAACGCAGAAACCAAGGTAGGCTACTTAGTATGTAGCGCACGGGGAGTGATAGATTAACGTAATAAGGAGTGTGAGTGGTGAATAACACAAGGGAAAGGAGAGGAAGTAAGGAGTGATGAGTGTTAGCAACAATTGATATGGGACAACAACGATACAGATCTGAGATGATAGAATTGAGAGTCCCTTTTTCACGAGTCCCAGATCGCTCCAAAAGCTGGTATACCTCGGCTCACCATGCCATACACGACCTTCTCTGTCAGTTTTCGGTTCGAAATAATGACGACTGCTTCGGCGTTATATTCTTTCGCTAAGTGATAAGTCAGTTTCACCATGTCGGGCTTTCCGTGTGTTCGAGTATCTGATGTAGATGCCATTAGATCCATTTTCACGGGAAAAGGAAGAGGTGCATACTGTAGATCACAGCGTCTGGTGCAGCAGTGATGATGGAATCAACGAGCTTATCACCGAAAGTTTCGCGAACATTAGGCGCAGTCCACAGGACACGCATCGGGATTCTCTTCTCCAAGATTGCAGGAGTGCAAGGTCCAATGCCTGATCCAGTAGCGACAAGAACGATGCGACGAAAAAGGGGTACGATGCGTATGACCCCGAAAGTGGGTATTCCGCGAACCCATATCCGCGTTGGTGGATGCGCTATCTGCTCTGCTGTCCAATCGTCAGCTTTGCTTACAATGAGCGAGAATCCCTTCATGCCTGGTTCTGGAACAGTCGCGAAGCCATGCCACTCTGTCCACGGGGTATCCGATAGTCTGACAAAAGTGCCTGCTTTCGGCGTGACTTTGTGAAATATTAGATTAGCATCGTCACACAGTATTATTAATATTTACCTACCATAGTCGAAGTACATTCGTATCGCATGAGACGAAAGCCGCTCGCAGCGGACTGGCACCTTGCGAAGTCTAATCCACGGGAGGATAAGGGAGCCTTGGTGTAACTCAGAATGGCAATACGAAAATAACCATGGCCATATAGAACTCACATGTTATCACCAGCAGCATCCAGAAGGGTGCTGAAGAAATCAAGGCCTTTCCGAGAGATTGGTCGGCGGGTTTGTAGTCATTTGTAAGAAGAACAGCCTAATTGTCATGTGAGTTTCACTTCCTTTCAGTCAAAATATTATATCTCCGTACCTGCACCCAGAAGAGTGCCGTAGCTGTCCACCCCATGAATCGATGGGTAGCCTCGAAGGTGTCGTGGTATCTGGCTCGAAGGTTGGGAAACGCGAAGACGAGTATTCCAAGGAGAAGTGCTAGTATTACATATGTTACTCCAACAGTGGCCGCGGAGGTCTAGTGAATGACGAGTCAGCAACGGAACTAAGTGAAGGAAGGAGGCAGAAGCGCAAAATCACCCCTTGGCCTGTAATCATCTCTTTCGTGGCCTGGGCGGTGAAAAGAATCAGCCACATGGTTCCCGAAACCCCGGAGCCGGAGTGCAGTCCACCAATGTGGTACACCCGAGCGCAAATGCCTCGTATGCACATCGGCCAGCTAGGAAAAATGTCAATGAATTTATGACTGCATTGTCAATGGTGTCAATACGTACGAAGATGGGACAGCGGTGAAAACAGTAAAGAAAGCGTCTATGACATAGTCTTGACGCATGAGGATAGCGACGAAAAGGTTTGCGGTCACGATTTTTGCAAGTTGCGCTGCGTTTGCACCTTTTACCGCCACAGAAATAAATATGCCGAGATTGGTCAAGTATACAATCCCAAACAAGCGGCGGTAAAGGTAAAATATCTGAAAGCGCAGGTTGCGAATAAACCTTCCTTGTTTCTTCTCGGCCAGAGGTTTTTCTTGGTAGCTGGCCCACATGTGAGTCTGGTCTTCCAAGCGCGGGGGCTCGACTGCGTCTTTCTCGTACAGCGGGACGCTGATGATCGTATCGTTGATACTGGACCCCATCGATGATGAAGAAGAGTATCCAGGTGTCTCAAGCGACGCAACCTTGGAAACATAGGTCGGCGGCAGTGACTCCGGTGTCGGAACGCTAATAGTGGGTGAAAGAGTGGGCGAGACGGAGGCGTCCATCAGTTGTAGAGCCATCTGTTGTAGAGCCCGCTTGTCTACTTTCCCATTCCTGATAAGAATATCAGCAGTCATAAAGGGGATAGAACAAAGCGTCACGCACGATGTCTCCGGCAGTTTATCAAGGCGCAAGTATTTTGTGGGAACCGCATAATAGGGCTGAATGAGAACCGCGGATGCTTTGACATCTGCAACTTCGATGGTAGAAGGCGAGAAGAATCCCCATAGCTCCCCGTCGATCAAGGCGGCAGCCGCGACTTTAACGCCTGGGCAAGTCTGTTGTGCGATAATTATTTATATGAACTTCCAGCTGCAGGCTGGAAATTTACTTACCTCCATCGCAGACGCTACACCATCCAATTCAACTCGGAATCCCTGTTGAAACGAACAGCATTAGGGACTCGTTGTGAGAAACGGTAATTTCTCAACTCCCTTACTTTGACTTTAACTTGATGGTCGACTCTACCAAGATGTTCTAAACATCCGTGGGCATTCCAGCGCCCGAGGTCGCCCGTGTTGAACATAAGAGAACTAAGTAGATGAAAGCAGTGAGTTTACATAGGGGAAAGACAGGAAAAGCCTCACCCATCGTCCAGAAAAGGATCAAGTTGGTACTTTTCAGCAGTTTTATCTGGCAAATTCAGGTAACCTCGAGTGACGCCAGCACCGCCTGCCCACATAACTCCCATGTCGCCCATCTTCACTGGGTTCATTTGCACGTCCAACACATATACTGTATTGTTTGGGGTAGGACTACCAACAGCGAGAGGTTGTTCCGGAGAGTATAGATGCATTGTATTGACAATGGTTACCTGGTACGGCGTTAGACATTCTCCAGGAAGGAAGATATTGTGCCACACACCTCGGTGGGGCCACAACAATTATAAAATTTCACGCGTCTTGACCATTTGTCCGCCAAGGCTAAGTGAAGGATTTTAGAGACGCTCGAATGTTAGAATATGTTACGTTCTCCGTACCCTTTGGACAAGGCTCCCCCGCGACTGCTACGACTTTGATAGTCGGGTATTCGCACGGATCGTGTGGCGCTAACATCCGAGTCGACGGGGTCGCAACAACTATGTCAACCATTTTCATGACTGCGCGCCACTCTTTCGACGTTTTGCCCCTAAGGCACAGAGTGCTTCCGTTACACAGGCTTCCCAAGATCTCCTGCCCAATATCGTGAATGACATCAGCGACGTGAAGACCGTTCAGCATGAATGAACACACCCATGCGGCCATGTCAAAAGAAATGTTCATCAGTTGCGAGACTCGCATACCATGACACATGCCCAAATTTCCAGGCGACAGGCAGACAACTTTAGGGAAAGGTCAAAAACATAAACATTTCGACGTCCGAGGACAAACTCACGATTAGTTATATTACGATGCATGACATCGACGCCTTTGGGCACGCCGGTGGTCCCTATCGCATATTAGCGACGCTGAAAGAGATCGTTGACAGACACATACCACTTGTATATATTATGTATGCACTGTCTGTAGGTGACGAAAGGTCTTCAAGTGGGAGACAGTGTGCCAAAGAGGAGTCTGAGCAGGTCGAGTCTTCGAGACATAGTGTCGGTATCTCGTTCACTCGGGACATGAATTTGCGCTGAAGAAGGACCAGCGACGAGCCAGAATCAATGAGTGCGTGGTTTAAAGTGCTGTTGGATACAATGTTGCCATCGAGAGGAACATAAGATCCACCTGCTTTCAGAATAGCAAGGATGCCGACGACCATGAAGATGGACCGCTCGACCAGGAGGCAGACATGAGACCCAGGCACGACCCCTAAAGTACGAAGATGAGTGGCGAGGCAGGTTGCCTGATGGTCCAACTCCGAAAATGTAATTTTCTGCTGGAAGTCTTCCACGGCAATAGAGCTAGGGTGACGGCGCACATGAAACTCGAAGGCATGGTGAACGCAAGCGAAGGGCGGTTGAACTCGTTCCCCAAGCCCATGCGTGGTAAATGAGTCTTTGTCCTCGGGTGACAACGTGTGAAGTAAGTCTTGCCTAAAGACTGTGAAGGACATCGTCATCGTGTTTCCTAGGATAGACACTGCAGTGAACTGTTTTGGCTTCTGGTTGTCCTCTTTTATATGCAGGGACACATCCCATACTTGGGGTAGATGAGTTGGGAAGCCGATTAACCACCGTCGCGATCCAGGAGAAGCAAGCTGACGTCCAAGGATAACGGAATTGGTAGCATCTCATAAAGATGATCTGCCGTGCTTCCATGTGGAGAGTAACGCGGTCGCAAAAAAAAGGGTGGCCAAATCTCTTCGTCGACAGACCTCAAAATATGTGGCTAAGGCTGAAAACCGACCGTGACAATTTCCAATAAGGAAAGTTTGTAAGTGGGCCTTGTGGCTGCCTCCTCCTCCTTGAAGAAAATATGGCTCTTCTTAGTACGTACCCTAATAGCATCATGGCACATGGGGCCTTTACTGGAGGTTGATTCGCATGGTAAAAATTCACCAGAAGGATAAATACCTTGTGTTGACGCTGGCAAGAAGGCAATAAGGAAAGAAGAGCAATAGCAAGAGGTAGGTGATCCGACGCGATCCATATGCGCCTCGGCGGCCTCACCGCTCGCGTGGTTCTCTCATGGCAGGTGATTTCGGCGATTCAAGCTTTAAGCTTGGCAAAGACCACGACAAACAATCGGTATCCTTCAAATCAAAAAACTCATGCAATCGACATTTGTCCACATTCAACAGTTTCAATATGACTATCACCCTCGTATTATAATATGCTATATATATTGTGTTGCGTGATGTTTTTCACCATAAGAGTCGCATGTGGCTGTCTACCAGTGATCTCGTCAAGGGCAAGTATCAGTCACGGTGTAACTTACTTATGCTCAACGCGCCCGCTCGGTGCCTCCACCTGCATCGCATCCGAATAGTGTAATTATGTTCGCCATAACATCCGCAACGCCACCTGAGCCGGTAGCCTCAGCGCAAAATTTTGACGCTGCTTCTGAATCGTTTCGAGGGACGAAATCGGAAAGGGCAATGAATGCGTGGTTGACACGTCTAAACGCAATGATGTCTTTGCCATTACATAGCGCGCTCAGCCAGTGGTCCCATAGCATCCACAAGAACACGGATCCTAAGATAAGCAGGGCCCCACGATTCTCGTTCCCTGATCCCTTGCAGCGGTCAGAGATGAATCGTGAAGGAAGAATTAGAAGGAATCATGTTGTCGAGAGATCACCCGGAACGATTCTTCTCCTGGCGTGGATCTCGTGAATAGGGAATGGGTATGACAAGTAGAACAGCCCAACCCAGTTGAAGAGGGCACCTGGACATGAGTGTGATTAGTGATCGAGATACTGAACCATGGTCTTCCATTTTCTGCGCCAAGTTAACAAACACGAGAAGTTTTTGAAGCCGCAGAGATATGGATTTAAACGTCCACCAGAAAGAATAGAAGCAAAACAGAACCAACACATGAAATAGACATACCATGTGTCCAGCTAAATAATTGCTCGATCGAGAAGACCAACTAGATAGGCCTGATCGTCTCTCGTGCAACATATCAAGCAGAACTGACTAGTTATCACATGGATGCGACTATTAGTTGACTATAGACAGGGATACACATGGTTGAAACTCATCACGATGAGCAACCATGGAGAAAGAATTAGATGAAGGCTATCTAAACCTCTGGCGCTCAATGACAGATTTTTGTCGAGAATCCCTTGACACACGCCTGTTGACCGACATCAGACATGCAGCAGCGCACAACCGACAGCACGCACCAATAATATTCCATGACATCGCTTTGACCTAGTTTTCGAAGGAAATTTTCATCATGGGTAATAATGATCAACTGGAAGTTTGAATGACTCTTCCGTTCGTTGATGATGCTGTAGTTGATTTGTTTAGTAAGTGTCAATAACAGTGAATATGCAACGAACTCGACAAGGCTTGCTGCGAGAGCATCAATATTTTCAGTATCCAACGCATTGGTGGGCTCGTCCAAGGCCAGAATTCCGCAATTTTGACCGAATGAATCCGACAAAGCTAGGCGAATGATGATGGAAGCTAGCATTTTTTGACCAGCTGAACATCTTCCACGCATATCCATTTCCACTTGGTCTTTTGTCATCACAACCTGATGCAACCAGTCAGAACCGCTTCAAGCAACGAAAAGTTGCCGCTACGCACTCGGTAGTTGTAAGATCGCTTGGAAGCACCACCTTCGACATCAGAACGAATTTTTATTCCATCAATGTCTGTTCAAGCTTGTGTTTAGAAGCATGTGAGGGTTGTGGAAAGAAACGCACCAGTTCCTTGATACGTCTTGTTCCACAGGTGTTTCATGGTGTCGTTAACTTCTTCCATCTTTAGGCCATGGTATTTCATTATGGCGCTATATGGTGGTGAGTGGTCCATCGAAAAGAAGATGACCTACCGCTCACTTGTCTAATGCCTTGGCATACTTCTCTAGATCGCTGTTTGCCATGTCGGACATCTTAGAAAAATTCATCAGCCAATCATAGATTTCGTAGACATGGGGTACTTTACTTTAACTCGGATTAACTGTTCGGTATACCTCTTGTTTATATCCTTGAATTCCTTGAAATCGGACTCCCAAGACTTCAATTGAGACTGGTGAGAGCTGACTTCGCCGGCAATATGCGAATACTGAAGAAGCCGGTCAGCTTCGATGCCACGATGTGAAAGAAAGACCTACAGCGGTATGGAGGGCGTTCTCCTTTTCTTTCGCCTTACCGTACTTTTCTTCAAAATTACGTCGTGCTTTGGCCGCCTCTTCCATGTCGTGTGAGTCGATTTCAGCCTGGGTCTCCACAATCTCTTTTGCCAGTTTTCGAACTCGAATATTGTCTCGATAGTTGGCAACGGAAGCGCCACTGGCATTGATCTCCTTGTCAATTTCCTTGATCGCTTCTCTCGCAGCATCGATGTCGTCACTGAGTCGCCTGAGCTCGATGTCGTGTTGCTCGATATTCTGCGCGCACTCTTCCAATTGCCGTCCACGTCTTTCCTTGACATACCTGTCAAACAACAGCCGATTTCAGGGGACTGCTCAATGACTGAAAATGAAAGAAAATGTTACCGCTCTACGTTCTTGTTTATGGCAGCAAGCTTGTCAGCATTCAAGTTCAGATCTTGACTGACGCGTTGGGCCTCAGTGATTTTCAAGTTCAGTTCGTTTTGCATCTTCTTCTGTTCCGCTTCGAGAGCCTCAATCGGTGCCCGTGCCTCCGATATACTGGCATCCAAGTCCTAGACTTGGAATGAGCAAACACATTAATTCTCGACGTGATTTA
This sequence comes from Hypsizygus ulmarius, assembly GCA_018851835.1. NCBI lineage: Eukaryota > Fungi > Basidiomycota > Agaricomycetes > Agaricales > Lyophyllaceae > Hypsizygus > Hypsizygus ulmarius. Next base: position 21,073 of record JABCKG010000010.1, on the reverse strand, counting down.
AGCATACCTTGATTCGGCTTGTAGAAGCAGCAATTTCCTTCTTCATTGCCTCTATCCGTTCCTCAAGTACCGTTTTCTCTCGGATCTCATTTTGTAGATCCCGCTCTTTCAATTCCATCGAATGGAGACTGTTCTCAATAGTACGGACGGCATCCTTTTGGCGCTCTCTGTCGGAGATAATGCTTTGTTTTTCCCGCTCAACAGCACGACTGTATGTGCTCGTTAGGAAATCAAACACTCAAGGGAAGTAGCCGCTCACAGGTTCGTAGATAAACTTTCAAGCTCAGCCTGCACCTCACCAGCAGTTCTGGTTGACCCTGTTGCAACGAGGTCACTTTCGAGATTCTGAACCTCATTCTCACTATGCGCGATTTCTCGCAGTAGTCTGACGACAGTCTTGGCATGATCTTTGAGGATAAGTATATCCTTCAGTTCTCGCTTGACCTTGTCCAGGTTATCTACTGCCTGTGCAAAGTTAGCTTCGATGCTCGAAAATAACGGCGGTCTGAGCCATACCTTCTCAGCCTCGTGGCTGATCTCAGAATAAACATCCTCTTGTTCTTTTATCTCCTTCTCCAAGGCTGGGAGGTCCTTCAGTTTGATTTGGTCTCTTGTAGCCTGAACTGGTCGTAAATTCTGTAATCTCTCAAGCTCCTCCTCCCACTCGTGCATTTCTGCGTTGTTGGCTGCAACTTTCTCCGGAGCTGCTTTCTTCATCATTTCTTGGAGCTGTTGATATCATTCAGAAAAAGAATACCGAATGGTTTAGTGGTCCGGACGTACATATTGCTCAAACACCACTAATTCGTCGTCGTCGAGATGACGATTACATGCGGTGCACAGTTTTCTTTGCTTGCCGATACGAAGCATAGATTCATAAACTGAACTGCCTCCACTCAAGATGCCAGCCGATCTATGAACATTAATGGTGAGAAAGTATCAAGCAATACTATCGCTGCCGACGTACGTCTTCCTGTGACTCAACTCTATGGTTGCTTCCTTAATAGCAACATCTAAAGATTCCTGGTCGACCTCGTTCTTCAACTTCCTCTCAAGTGCTACGAAGAGCAGATAAATATCCCAGGCAAAGATGAGCAGTCGTATCACTGACCTCGAAGCTCATCTTTCTTGGATTTGACTTGGGCCTTCAAGTGGGTGATTGTTGTTTCTGCTTTCTGCAGCTTGCTTTGTGCCGCAGCGGAAAGTGACTCCAACTCAGCATGTTTCTGTTCCTTCTCACTAGATCGGAAGAATAAATATCGTTCGGTAACCGTCCAATAAACACATTACTCACTCTGAGATGCGATTTACCTCCCGTTCCAGAGTTTCGACTGTCGCTTCCTTACCCGATCCAAGTTTACCGAATTTGGTATTTGCAATCTCGAGGCTGGGCTTGCGTAAGTTCAATACCCAGCGGACAATCGAGAGAGAGACATACGTGCTTAAGATCTCTGCTTTCTTGCTCTTTATATTGGACCTTGCGAGGTCTATTTTTGCTCTTGACTCGGACTGGAGACTTAAGGTACTGATCTCCATATTGAGCTGATCTCTTGTTTCCTCAAGCTTCTTTCCCTGGTTGATTCTTTCGCCCAACTTGGCATCGTGTTGGGCAGCGCCCATATCGCTCTTTATTTTCGCCAGCCTTGCCCTTTTCTCTACGATGTCTTCCTGCAGCGTATGGAGCTGGGATGGAAGGCTTGCTTGGCTCTCAACTGTGCGTTCAGCCTTGATAATGGAACCTTGTTTTTCTACCTGAAAAGTGGGGAAGAGTCAAAATAGAACTTGAAAAAGATAGTCGGAAAGGAATGACTTGCAATCTGGTCACGCAGGTTGTCCTTCTCGAGCTTGTACCTTCCAAGTTCATTATCCAGCAGTCGTTGCTTGCGGGTATATTCTTCTGTCTTGGACAGAAGCTCGCCCTTATAAATGGAGTTAGTCCCAGAGATTCCGAAGGGACCAACGTACGCACTTGCAATGTCTCCAGTTCTGCCCGTTGCTTTCTCTGAGTTTCGCCAAGCCTTGTCAGGAACTCCACGACTTTTTCTCGCTCAAGGGGCGAAATACTGAATCCTTTGATTCCATACTTGTCACAGATATCGCGGATGACCTGTTCACGCTCTAAAATTCTCCGATTTTGTGCCTAGTTCCAGAAGGTATCAGCGAGGGGGTGAATCAGAGGATCGAGGCGTCGAACCTCGGCTTCCGCCACCAGACCTCCATGCTGCTTCACAAGTTCCGTGTGCCGCTTGCGAACGTTAGCCAATTCATCTTCGAGATCTTGCTTCTTTGTATCTTCAAGCCGCCTCTTTTGCTTCTGCGCATTGATGTGGTCGCCAAAGTGTTTCAGCCTCAGCTGGAGTTGCTCGTCAGTACCTGAAAGACATAAGAACAACAAGCGTCGGTCACGAATCAACACATACCGACAACTTCCTGCAAGTTAAGTTTCGCCTCCTCCAAATCTGCCTGCAGCCTCGACTTCTTCTCTTGGAGGGACTCGATTTTCAGATACAGTTCCCGGAATTTGGTCGCATAATCATAAAACTTCTGATTTGCTTCAACAATGGCCTCATACTGCTTTTTGGTCTCCTCATACTCGATTTCTTTCGCTGCGATCGTGGCGTTCAGGTCGGTCATACGAGATTTCAATTTATCGGCATGGCCCTTCTCTCGTGAAAGTCCAACAAGGCGTTCCTTTTCAGCCTTGAGGTCAGCCATACGATCTTTACGAAGACTCTTTATGGAGTCCAGCGCCTTCGTGTATCTTATGGAAGACAGTGTGAGCTATACTTTGACAATAGGGACCGTGACCAACCGTGTTGCCTCGAAAATGTCATCAAACTTCTTCTTCAGCGCAGCGGGCTCCGCGAGTGGCCAATAAGATTCTTCTTGATGACAGAATATAACATTCTCAAGTACAGCTTTCGATACCCCTAGCAGCTGGGGAATTTCTGTGTCCATTTCCGCGCATTTGGTTGATATCACTCCCCGCTGCGTTATCCATGGTCAGATAGGTAGAAGTAACGACTTCCACTCACTAACCTTTCCGCCTTTATCTGCATTCCCATCGGCAAGTGCTAATATGCTCTCAAGAGTCTTCATGGTTAGCCCAGATGTCTTCTTAACCGTGACGCTCAGATTCCTAACGACCAGCATACGCGTTCCATTAGCAGCATGGAAGCGCAGCTTCACCTGGGCCTTGACTTCCTTCTCATTGGCCATCTTCGGGTCGTGTACAAATGCTCCACCTCGCGTATTAGGTGGTTGGTCGCCTGTTGTGGCGTACTTGAGGCATTCGATGATCGTAGTTTTGCCACTGCCATTGTGGCCGACAATGACGGTGACCGGAGAGAAGAATTCGATGACGGATATCTGTTTGTCGTCAAATGACCGTATTCCTCGAATAGCAAGTTTGTTCAGGCAGGCCATGGCAGATGATATGACTGTCAAAGACAAGCTGAACGTAGCTACTATGTAGCTGTTCAACGCGTCAAGTCACGCTCATGTCACAAACACTTTGTTTGGCTACAACTTTGACAGCATAATTTTCTCAATTTCGACTTTGACCGGGACAAGTGGTTCTCGAATAGTACGCCATATTGGTCAAGGAGAAGTATACCCGCTGACGTCCTTCATAGCAAGCATGCTGTCTCTTGCTCGCACTGTCCCGAAGCGGGTCTCTGGGCACACAGTCGCTTCTCTCATCACCCGCTCATTCGCAGAAGTGGTCAACACTGTATCACCCAGCGATGCCTCCACAAGCGCCCCACCACCCCTCTCTCTTCAAGAGACCCAGCATTCCGCTGCGAGTCAGACCAGCTCACCGAATTATCTCAATCCGGCGGCTTTGAAGGGGAGGATCCCAGTTAGGGAGGATCACGGCCTGTATGCCTTTTTTAGGAAGAAGGATGACGAGAACTTTGTCGGGGATGCGAAATACGAGGTAGTCGAAACCCCTGAAAAGATGCAGAAGGAGACAGGCGAGTCTTTTGTATGTTAGTTACCCGTAAATACTAACGCCCCAACTTCAGGCAGAGCTTGGAAAGCTTCGGAGTTGCGTTTGAAAAGCTTCAGTGACCTCCATACGCTGTGGTACATCTTATTAAGGGAACGCAACCTGCTGGCTACTCAAAAGGAAGAAGCAAGGCGAATGGGAGTCACGAATGCCGAATCCCAAGTTTCGTCGAGCCGCGTTCATCAAGTGAGTGTCAGTCGTTCGGTTTACAGGTCGTCATTCTTATGCATGTCAGTGTCGCAAATCCATGGCACGCATTAAAGCCGTCATCAACGAACGACGATTAGCGTACGAAGGCGCCGTCAAAATCGCTGAGGTCCAGCGGGAGGTCCAATACAATGCCGAGGTGCAACAGCATCTCAAAGGGGCATATAGAACGGAACGTAAATACCTGCAGCGGAGGCGGGCATATAATGCCAAGAAACTGGAAGCAGAGCAACGTAAGGCTGAGGAACGAGCTAAGGCGGCAGCCGCCAGACTTGCACAGGATACTCCGTCGTCACCAACACACGCAACTCTGGCTACGTTGACTCTGAAGCAGGAAGTTAAAGCTAACGAATCGGCACCTACGCTGCTAGAGGAAGTCGAGGTTACCACGGAAAAAGAGAAACTGGTGGATGAGGCTAAGGCTGGCGTGGAATCCGATGCTAAGTCGCATCCCAAAGCAGAGTCGTCGAATATCGCAGCAAAAGGGCCAGTCGACACTGCGTCTGCAGCTCTCTTTGGGAATGTCGGAACTGGTAGCAAACGAAGACCTTGACCATAGCATAGTGGTAATTCAAATAGTTACACTCGTGGCCTATTCGGGCCTGAATCGTTGCATTCTGCCCTTGAAGAATTTATGGTGTCTGCGAGGAAGCTGTCCGGTTTCCTGCCCAAGCCAACATCTCATTTGAAACCCAGCAGTCCTTCACTGCATCATCCTCGTACATTTCAAGCTGTCTTCCGCCTTTCCTTAGCAAGTGCTCAATGGCACTGACGTTACGCGGAGATATGCTCGACGCGTTGGTGTGGAAAGTGTAACGCACGAAAAGGAGAAATTTGGGTCGCGTATTGGGTGGTTTTGTATTGACCATGCGGAGTGCCCTTTAAACGAAAAGCATGTAAGTTTTCAGCCCATAGAGTAAACATTTGAAACCGTCCAACCGTCTATAGAGAGCCAGGACGTCTCTCTGCAATCCTGACCTCCGAATCGACATGGTCGAGTAGGGCAGATGTCGAAGAGCGTTGTTTGGTTTGGGCGTCACGGCCAAATTTGAAACACCGGAATTGAGAACTTCTTCCCGAAACCTAAGAGTCTCCACGGAGGTCTACTTATGTTCCCGAGCATACCTCTATTTTCTGCGATCGTTTCGCAACCATTTAAACGCTCTCAGCTTGGTCTTTTCCAAGGAAAAACCAAGCAATATGGAAACAATGTTCCTTTCTCAAAGCACAAGACCCGGCGAACATGGTTACCAAATGTACAGCGTAAACGCTTGAGCTCGGATACAATTGGGGAAGTCAGAGTGAAGCTTACAACGAGAGCCTTGCGAACGATAAAAAAGGTGTGTTATACTATCAAGTGTTGGTGAACAATACTTGATGGATATCAAACAGCATGGTGGCCTCGACAGCTACGTTGAAAAAACCCGCGCCGATATCCTTGGCTGGGAAGGCATGCGGCTACGGCTGAAGATCAGGGAGCATTCACAGAGCCAGCCGAAGACGACTGCGACGGAGGCTGTCGAGCATGTACCTGCGGAGGCCGACGCCAAAGTGCAAAAACTTGCTCCCGAAAACAAGAATGTCAGTGTCGAAGTTGCCCCCGTCGATCCTAGGAAAGCAGCCAAGCAGGCGAGAAAGAGAGCTCGTAGGCAGCTTGAAGTTATTGGGAGCCATGCACCAGGCACATCTGCTGGGGAACGCCAAAGACACGCGTTGATGAAGGAATTGAATCTGAAGGCACTACCAACGTATGTCTGGCCCTTTTTTAATTGCGTATTCATGAAGGGATTTAACCTACCTAAACTACATTCCACAGTGCGCGACAAACGATCACTTTCCTACACAACAGGCGGCAAGACCTAATTGAGGCATCACGTATCCCAGCGCAGCTCCCCATCTCTAGCTGAACTGTCCCAGTTTCTGGGATTTCGGGGAGTGGTACTGTGGTGCACTCTGTCATAATGATGACGCTGAGCAGTGGAGTCAGAAAGGCATTTTATGCAGTTGCACCTTGTACCTTTGGAATGCAATGACCTTCAAACGTTGCTTAGCCTTTGATCCATCTTTTCGTCCTCGCTTGTCTCCAATTACAGCCGGTCTCAAATGTAATGGCATTTCACGTATAAATATTTCGATGTCACAATTCTGAAAACTTTGAAAATGTACCGAATTTCCTTTTTGAGATAACTGCAGAATTTCAATCATGTTCAACGCGCTCTGAAAAATCTCTACCGCTGCTTCCTATCATAATCAATAAATGAAGCAGCAAGCTTTTCAAAGACTCATGTGCACTCTGTCTGGAATAAAGGCCCGGAGACACATGAAATCACTGCTGCTCTCGGTGTTGCATTTACTGATGGCAAGCAATATTTGACGAGTATGGTTGCTTTAGTGAGATAGAGGGCTCAAGAGAGGAGTCAGGCTTTCAAAATATTTAGGGCTTGAAGACATTCTGGTACTTACTGTCTGTGTGTAGGAGGAAGGAATGTGGAAAGGAACGTGTGGCCGAACATCAGTTTCTGAGCCTTCTAAAAAAGGAAATTCGGTAACATTTTGAAATTTATGACGTCGAAAAAGTTTACATGCAAATGTCATTACACTTGGGATCTGCTGTAAGCTACTTATCTACATGGGAAAGGTAAGGAGGGCACACTACTTCGCTAGAGTATATTTGCAACTGTCGCCGTCGGTTCTTATGAATGGAGCTCTACTACAACCAATCAACGTGAGCAAAGCAATCAAAATTCCCTTCACTCCACGCCCTTCCACGCCTCATCATTGATGAGTCATCAATGGACTCATACAGATGGGGAAACCACCGTAAGAACTGTTTCTGGCAGGACGGCCCAGATGAATGATGAAAACATCACGTTCTGCTACATAAACGGGAGAGATGGCTTCTTGATTCCCACTACCTTCTCCTAATGGTAGAGCTTATTGTCGACGACCAGAGCCCGCAGATCGAATATTTATGTCCAGTAACCAAACAGCAGGTTTCTGGGACATACTTCAACAATACATGGACAACGATTGCTGACGGTCGGTGCAGGGAGGGATGGTTCCGGCACACGTTTTATGGTGCGTTTCTTATATAATTTCTTGTTGCTTATCGACTTTATCATGCCATAGGAACTGGAGTACAGATCATCGGCTTCTCTTCTCGTGTCAACCAAAACTATTATGTGAAGATCGACGAGGGTCATTGGGTAGCGCAAAGTGGTCGCGGCAGTTTCAAATCCTCTTTGCTTCCCGATGGTCTGCATACCGTTTCTTATGCCGCTGGCGTAAAGGACTTCTTTCCAACATTTGATTACCTTGTCGTGACCGCTGGTCCATCCACCCCTCTTCAAGACCACAGCATTATTGTCGATGACACGGATTCGTCACTCGTATACAGAGGCAACTGGACGACTCAGATCCCTGAATCATTTTCCCATGACTTATCGACAGCCACATTCCAGAACACCACTCACTGGAGCACTGCAGTTGGTGATACAGTATCATTTCAATTCAGAGGCAAGCCTTCTGTTTATATTCTGCCTCGTATCCTTCTTGACCTTTGCTTGCATCGTAGGCAACTCCATAGACGTCGTTGGAGCATTTACGAATCTCGTGGCGAATTCCAATTTCACCGCAACATACACCTTGGATGGGATTCCGTTCACTCGTTCGATTCCCGAAGGTTCTCTCGATAGGCTACCCATGGCTAGACTGTTTGATGCCGAAGTTGCTTCCGGGGACCACACACTCGTCATCAATATCACTCATATTTCGCCTCCCCTGGCCGTCGGCATCGATTTTTTAACGTACAATGCTTCATTCGCAAAGCTTACATCAATGCCGGGGCATACATCATCCTCTTCCTTGACATCTAGTCCAAGGATATCAGCGGGTGCTATTGCCGGCAGTGTGATTGGCGGCGTCGCACTACTTATTGTGGCGTCGCTCACCGCCGCGTTCTTCTCCAGGTGGCGCTGCCGGACTCGAAGAAGAAAGGAAGGGAAACGCTGGTTAGGTAAGAAGTTGTCCTACGCTTCACGTCACCCAAATGATTAGTATTTCAGAATTGAAATACTGAGCTGGCAATGGACTAACGGTAGTCTTTCATGGCTCTGAAATATTCCCCTGATGATCTGGGATATAGCATTTCTACTGGTAGCACGATCTGTAGGGCTTTTGATCACAATTATATCAATTATATCTGAGGAGATTAGACTGCGTCATAGTTCGAAGAAGCCAAACTTATGGCCGCCTGGTACCCGGTGGTATACTCTATGTACCAGTATCTTCAGAATAATATTCACGACGCGACGTGTTTGTAATGACATGTTTGCTTCCGTGTGTTCCGCATGACGACAAGCACTTGACAAGCACTAGTTATTTTTCCTTGACTGTGAGTCTGAAGTCGACATCGCGCTCATGATTCGTCGCCCAGTGAATACAAGGATAAATGCTGTTCATTTATCTTCACGTATAAGGAAGGCTTGGAGGCCTTCCTTCAGCTCTATCTGTTGCCGACGCGATCTCAACACGAGTTCTGAACCATCTGAGGCCTCGATCGCGGATCCCACAGGATATTGCAGAGAATTAGTTCGGAAACACGACTACGAAGGTTTTCTTATTTCTCAATTCTACCCCAATGACTTGAAAGGTGGGTACTTCGCGCTGAAAGCATTCTCTGTGGGTCGCGTCTCAGTTTTGTTTTGCTAAGCTGATTTTGCTGGTTAGGTTGAGTTGGCTATGGTACAAGACCATGTATCGAGTCAGATGATTGGGAAAATGAGGATGCAATTTTGGAGAGATGCTGTCAGAAGCATCAGTGAGGTATCTCGCATAGTTCTTGTTGACGGAGATAGCAAGCTGATCATTTGACGGACACAAACAGGGAAAGCCCCCGAGACATCCAATAGCGCTTGCTCTACACGAAGCTTCGCAGAGTTCGAATATCCCCGCATATCACCTCAAACGTATTGTGGACGCGCGAGTGTGTTCCTTATGGCACCAGTTACAAAACGACCCCGTTTCTCATCCCCCTATTTTGTTTGTTCTAGGACCATGAACTACACACCCCAACACACCTTACGACGGAATCTTTGACTACTCATGCCGAATCGACTTCCAGTACAGTGTTGTATCTCCTGCTATCCCTACTGTCCCTTCCTTCCTCGGCATTGTCGCATGCTGCATCCCACCTTGGAGCAGCCCAAACATTTGCTACTCTTCTCCGTGCCCTACCTTTTCATGCAAAGAGCGGTAGAATGATAATCCCTGCTGAGATCACCGCAAAGCACGGTGTAAGCCAAGAGGACGTGTTCCGACATGGACCGCAGGCCCAGGGCATCGAGGACGCAGTGTTCGAGTTTGCTACCGTCACCAACGATCATTTGCTTACTGCTCGAGACATGTTCAAACAGGAAGGAATGGGTGGAAAGGTTCCAACCAGAGCAATGCCAGTATTTTTGGCTGGGGTAAGTCTCTCCACTGCGCCTAGATTCCGTGCAGGTCGCTGATGTATTAGCTTCCGGGTGCAGATTCCGGTGGCAAGCTTTCTAGGGCGGTTAGAAAAAGCAAACTTTGACGTATTTACACCTGACTTACAGTTAAGAGACTGGAAGTTACCCTGGCAGATATGGAGAGGCTACTACAAGAAGCAATTTTGACCAAAATTGATTTGCTTGAGGTTTCACTACACTCTTCACGAGTAATTTGATCAAGGCCAAAATGAGTGACCGTATTTGGCAAATTGATTGACTAAAATAATTAATCTCCGTCCGAATTCGGACATGCCTCTTGGCCTTCGACAGCCACAATTCCTCTCTACCGTGCCTCCATAACAACAGTGCTTCCGATACTGATCGCCACGACAAGTAGCCACTCGATATCATTGCTTTCAGCGACCCACTCTACACTTTCTTTGGCGAGTATCTGTCTAATACAAACGAGGCCCAGGCAATGGAATTCCTCTGCGGTGAGCACGGCATAAATCAAATCTGCCACACATGGTCCCTAAACTTCATGCTGCGTGTTAGATGAAGTTGTCCAGTTGATATTCTACGAGCTCATCGAACCCGGTCCATTAACACTAGTATCGAAGCGCTTCTACCGCTTCTCCCAGGATCCCTATGTCCGGGCGCACTACTTCCTTGCTCAGTATGGTCCAGCTGAAGCGATGTTCTACGCTTTGGGCCGAGGCAAGGTTCTAACGGAGCGAGTCCTCGACGTATGTGAATGCTCATTGCTTGTTATTACACTTGGAATTCATCTTTCTCTTGCTTTGTGGCCATCATAGATTTTGCTCATGGGCGGCGCTCACTTATCCCGATATCTAATTCAAGTTGCCATGCATCATTATTTCTACACCCAGTCGCACTTCATCAAGACATCATGGGTTCGCAATGTGCCGTTGCGCGTATTTACGTACTTCATGAAACTCGCCGAAGAAATGTACGGCGAAATACCTCGCGGAAAGGTCAGTGTACATGCATGCATCTTTTGCTTCTCAATTTATGCAGATTTTTCTAGGGGGAAGACGATGGTTCTGTGTTCTCTAACTTTCTTAAGGAAAGCAGGTTGTTGCCGGGCATGAAAAGTATAAGTTGGGAAACCATACGTGATATATTAAAGGACTACAATGTGTGTTTATTATCTTCTCAAGTGCTGTGTTAGATTTGACGTCATTCCGCATAGTTCATGCCATTCAGCACCAGGGTTAGTCCTTGCAAACATCTTTCCATGAGAATATCCACGAAGTATCAGACAGGACCCGATAATGGCCCAATTTCCTCTCGCATTGGCGATCGAACCTCGCCTCCTTCCATATGCTGCCAAAAATGGATTTCAAATGGATTCAAAGGTTATTTTAATTGATTAATCATGGCAACAATGCAAATGCTAAGGCATTCCTCCAGTACCGCGACTTTGTGTTTCGTAAAATGTTCGAGAGACCTACCTCCACAAGCGAAACTCTCTCAGAAGATATTGCCCATAATGTTCAAGAACTTTGCAGACTCGATTCGACGTGAGTACTCCTTGTCAGTGATCTACTATGTGGGTTGACTGCACGTACTCGATTTCGCAGAATGTTCGTAAGCCGTACAGTAGCAGCAGAAGTATCTATGGAGGCAAAGCTAAACCCTACCGGGTATGCTGCTTTGAAACAGCTGGATAAATCTGGTCATCTTCGTTTCGAACTCAGGTATGCCTTTTGACAATCCTGCTTCACATTGTGCATTTCTATAGCACTCAGCGTCCTTCATCTTTGTAGCGGTCTTGTCGAAGATTTGACCAAGGTATGTATTATAACCTTCAACTACTTGCTGATGGACCTTTGACAGCGATACTTATTCAGACTTTCATCCGGACGCGTTCGATTAGCACTTCGCATATCATTGAAAATCTGCGTCTCCTTTACACCGACTTCCCTTCTTCTGATCCCACGGCTCGACTTGTCATCCTTATCACTATTTTTATTGCCTCAGAAAACCTCCATAGCAGCCCTTCCACTATTCAAGGCAAGCTCGAGACGCTGGGCTTGATACCGATAACTAGGAAGGACGTTCTCGATATTCTCGCAAGTCCCTTTGTCGACAGATATAACGTGTTACTAGATTATGCGAAATGTGAGATTGGCGATAAAGATAATGGGGCGAAGGGCATGGGATCAAAAGAGATCGAAGAAGTCGTGAATGAAGTTGCCTCGAAGTGTCTAGAGGTTGCATGCAAGGTGCGTGTATCACCGCCGTTCCCCGGTGAAAAGCATCGTCGCTGACCCACTTCGATACGAAGGGGAAACTTATTAAGAAGCTGTGCGACGGATATCTTTCTGTCCGCGACGTTATCACGACAGCTGTATTAAAGAAGTACCAGCTTGGTCTGGAGGATCTCCCTGCACGCGGCAATGAAGAGGCATGTCGACGGTATGAAGCAAAACTTTGTCGGGACTTCATGAAATTTGGATTGTTTGAGTCGAAGGGGAAGGAGAGTGAAGTCGACGAACCCTCGGAGGCTGAGGATGAAGGTGGTGGTTCAGTTGAGGTCAAGACCGAAGATGCAGCAACGGAAAGGGACGATGATGCTTCGATGAGTCTGGTACGCACCTCTATCAAAGACCCCATACACGAGGTACCGGATATTAACCCGGTCTCGTCGTGGTTCTCTTCTCTGGTTTAAATGCCGCTGGTTTTCTAACTCGGGGCATGAACAGGGAAGCATCACACAGGAATCTTTAACTACCATGATTCGTCGCGACGAGGTCTCTCCAGTTCGCCTCCGCCGTCGGATGCAGTACCCAGCTGGTCTTTGGTTTGATTCCTCCGCCAAATTGCCCTACCCCAATGGTCAGAGCTCGCTTCGTGCACATGGCTCAACCTCAGACACTCATGCTGCTTTATGTTATTAGACCCTTTGGCTGTTGGTCGATGGGCTAAGACCGAGTTTGGTCCTCGGAGCAATGTTACAGCAGTCTTTATGACACATGCTGTGATCAATGACAATCATTCTGTTGGTCTTTTTTCCGCCCGAAACATGCAGATTTCTGAATATGCTGCTAGATCCTCCACCAGTATTTGCCTTATCCCGATGGTACTCAGGCAACTTCAGTATCCAATCACGTCCCGGTTACCTTCAAGCACTTTCAGCTTCTTGCTCACCTGGACAGAGCACCTGTGAGTAAATTGCGAGCAGTATGCCTTCAGCAGCCTAACTGGTCGAGTAGAACTACTATCTCTACCAGGATATTGAGTTGGGCGCCGAGTTTTACATGGACGAGAATGACTACATCAAGGCAGACGCTGGGAAAATTTCGTCTGGAGGCATAGGAGTCACGAAAGAGACGGTCCCATCTACATTGCCTTCGAACAGCTGTGATAGTCTAGATCTACCCTCCGCCGTGCCACGAGCAAAGAAAAGACCTCGCAGAACCACTTCCACCATTCGCTCGTATGTCGTACCCGACTCTGACGACGAAGCTATCGCCGACTCTGGAGATGTGAGAACAAAACCCGAAATCGTGGAAAGCAGCCTGCAAACATGGCTTCGGAACCTCGATGAACTTATGAAGCAGGAGCTCCGAAGGGTTCGTCAGACATTTTCTCAATCTTTCCAAGCCATCTCTTATTTCATTCTACCTCATAGCTAAAGGAGAAGAGAAAACAGATCGAATTAGTTTCAGAGCCGGGTACGAAGGTCCGAGTGGCCAAGGTCAGTAGCGTTTATGTTCCAACTGCCTCGAACGCCTAACGAGCCATTTGTAGGGCGAGTTCCTCAAATCACTTTCGACCCACCTACGCCCATTGCATAAGATAGCAAAGGAGAGACAGCTCAAAGTCTGCGGACCTGCGGTTGCCATTGAGGAGTATAGTGACAACGACGATGACGACGACGAATACCGCCACAGGACAGCACGTTACAAGAGAAAGAAGATCACGCGGTCTTCATGACCATGCTTCGCTTCAAGTGTGGGCTCAGTTTCTTTCTCTTTCCCCAGCATATTATTCCATAGCATTATAATCAACACTCACCGGACCCCTTCAATAGTCATGGCCGTTCCCATTTGCCTCAGCATGCTTGCCATTTCCGGAATAATTGGATCATTTGCATAATTACATACATTCATAGGACACTTCCCACATATGTATGTCAACCACAATCATCAAACTCCATTTCTTAAACGACATATCTGTAATTGATATCTCTATCTCCCAAACTGTAGCCTTTCTTCTCCTCGACCGTTGGAGTGGTTATCTTCTCCTCGACCGTCGGGGTCGATATCTCCTCCTTCTGGTTGATGATCAGATCGCGCCTCTTGTTTTCCCGACTCATCCATGTCCAGAGGTAAGCTGCGACGACGACAGCGAAGACAAGGTAACCAATGGAGATGATGTGTGGTTTTCGGAAACGATGAGCGGAGAAGTTAGGCCTGTAAATTAGCACACTGTTGTTGTTTTCATTGGGCAGAGTATTCAGTGAGCAGTTGGTCACCTGATCTTGGTAGAAAGACACGTACCCTGCTACGGCTCCGATGTCACCAATGGTAATCTGCATGGCTACTGCAACTGCGCGCTTCGTTTGCCCAGAGACATTCTCGCCCGGCCAACTATTAACATGAGAAATATGCTTTTTGTATGGCAGGTGACGAGAAGCTAACCTGAGTAAAAGAGCATTGCCTGTATATACACCGGCGGCAGCGAAATGCACGCCAACGTATTGCGCCCCAGCTGGTAGAGTGTATGCGTAAGAGAAATACAAGCAGGGGCATCATCCAAGTACGAACTGACCAGTTTTAGTCGTTACCAAGATGATGTAGCCTATTTGAAAGTCAGTTAGACTCAGGAAGCCACTCTTCATAAAGCACAAGACGCACCCATGATAGCGATTACAGCAGATCCGATGATCAGGGGAGCTCGCCGGTTAAGCCGGGAAGAAAGCCAGACAGTTCCCCAAATCGATAGGGAGGCAAGAACATTAGGAGGTACAGTCAACCTATGTGCTTTGGTGAGAAAGGACAGAATTACAGGTATTTCCGATCCGAAGCTCACAATTGAGCTTGCCAGCTCTCGTACCCGAGCCCAGCAATGATGGTCGGCTTGAAGTACAATCAGCCCTGCGTCTCTTGAACGTGGTCTGTACAAGTGTTTCACATACCAGAAATAGGCTCAGGGAGTATAGGACGAAGGCAAATCCGTGGAAGAGAAGCGCATATGCCCACACCAGATGATCTTTGAATGCCTGGAACACGTAAAACCACTGGAACTCCTCGTAATCACCAGCATCCGAGTCAGCTTTCAGGCGAGCGAGGAGCCTTTCGCGTTCTGGTTCCGTTAGCTGGGGCGATTGAGTTATCTAGGAAAAAAATGGAACTTCATCGGTGGGATGGGACGTACAAATTTCGCCTTATGCGACCAGGTTGGTACAAGGAAGTAGGCCACCAGAGACACGGCGACTGTCAGAACACCTTCTAGAATGAATATCCTGCTCATGAACGTTAGCAGGACGCCTTTATCGAAAAGTAAGTGCGTAACCATTCCCAGCCTCTACGACCACCAATTCCTTCCATCTTTCCGATGGCATATGCCAGAATACCTAACACGTAGGAAAATAAGTTACCGTGGTGAACAAAATCACAATGATTACCTCCAAATGCTCCTGCGAGAGCAGCACCACCAAAGAAGATGGCGACTCTCCAACTACGTTCGTCTCTGAAGCAGACACATCAGAGAACGACTCAGAGCATGAAAACATGACCGGAGATACCTGCGATAATATACTGAGAATAGATAGATGACTCCAGGAAACAAACCAGCTTCCGTTACACCCAGTACTAATATCATACCAATGAAATTGAGCCGTGGCATAATAAAACGTGGATAACGTACAGAATCGGATTCCGAACAGGCCAGCCTTGTCTTTTATCAACCCCTGCGCAATACTCGCAATACCCCAAAGGAGGGTTAGAGTAGGCAACCAGATCTGGGGGTTAAATCTCTTCAAACTTTGGCGTGTCAGAAACACGAGTTCGATGCAACGGGAGGGCAACTGCCTACATGATCTACATAGGGAGCTCAGTAAGCATTATCCTTAACCAATTAATTCCAACAACTCACATTGGAAGGGACTTCGAATATGACATATGCTACGAAATAAAGGGCCAGAGCTGTGTTATATTCTGGCGGCGAGATATTGAGGTCCTGAGTGTGAATAAGCATTTTGAGAAAGCTGAAGATAAAAGATTGCGTACCGTTCCAAGACCAACAATCCTGATTGACAGGAAATCATTAAAAGAAAGGAGTCTTGAACGCGCTCCTGGACTTACTTCGCATTCCCTATGTTTGACCTTGGGGAAATTCAGATTTAAGAAGTCGATAACATACGGCAAACGAGAATGCATATACCGATCCAAGAAGCTCAGAAGATATAACAAGGTTAGGATAGGTATCAAGCTGTGCACATGACGCAAGAAGTCATGTCCGAGGAATGCAATCGGGAAATGGTACAACGCACTGCAGATCAACTTTCCAAAGAAGTCTACGGTCTTCTTCCGTGTCCTCGAACCTGGGTTTCTCGAGCTTGAGGGACTCTGGTTTTGGTTGTTTTTCAGAGAACGATTCAACAGTCATTGTGCCGGAGAGCGAGGAAGATTTCCAGGTTTGCCATTTATTAGACGCTCTAGCAAGTATTTATCTGGACAGACTGTGTCGCCACTAGTTCGAGCAATTGCGCCATGTATATCCCATATCACGGTGGACGCTTTGTCGCATATTTACCCCGGGAGAAGTAGAAGCGCATCTTTCAAATCTTCGCATCTGCACGCGGTGGTGTGGGGAAGGAAGAGACTTGAGTGATCACCGGGCCGACAAACTTTGTGGGGTGTGGGAAACCTATCGGAAGCGTTGCCGATTGGACAAATTGCATTGAGCTGCACGTCACGAGACGTCACGACTTCACTGCAGCAAACCAACCAGGTGTCAGGTGAGAAACACCATGGAGGCCCTTTTCTTCAATGTACAGTTGATGCTATTTCTTGATTTCTCTAAACTGACTATCGGTGAGCTCTAGGTGAACACAGGTTATCTTGAAGCTATCGTGAGGGGCTACAAGGCTGGAGTCCTCACCCAGAACCAATACGCCAATCTCACGCAATGCGAGACTCTCGAGGGTGTGTCCAACAATCTTTTAATGTGTACTGCCGCTGAATTGAATCGACTAGACTTCCGAACGCAGCTGTCTGCAACCGACTATAGCAATTTTCTCGCCAACGAGCCGTTACCTATCTCGACTTCCACCATCGCTGACAACGCTACGCAGATTCTGGTTGACCAATTCAACTACCTACGAACAAACGCGGTGGAACCTCTGAGCAAGTTCCTGGACTATATCACGTCCGTGCATATCACCCAAGCTCTCGTGAAGTAATTAATGACATCAACTAATTCAGTTACGCTTACATGATCGACAATGTGGTCCTTTTAATCACTGGAACACTGCACGAGAGAGATACTCACGAACTCCTGGAGCGCTGTCATCCTCTTGGTGTGTTCGATACAATGCCCGCACTATGCGTTGCAACAAACGTCGAGGAACTTTTCCAAAGCGTTCTCGTAGAAACACCCCTCGGTGAGTTCTACACCCTTTGCGCCATTTCCGCTGCTCTCAACAAACACCCACTCTCTGCAGCTCCTTATTTCCGTGACTGTCTTTCGGCATCCGACCTGGACGACCTCAACATCGAAATCATCCGCAACACGGTATACAAAGCCTACCTCGAAGACTTCTACCAATACTGCACCTCTCTCGGCTCCCCCACCTCAGACGTCATGCATCATATCCTATCATTCGAAGCCGACCGCCGCACAATCAACATCACCATCAACTCTTTCAACACTGAGCTCTCCAAGGAGCAGCGGGCAAAACTCTTCCCCGCTATCGGCCGCCTTTTTCCCGAAGGCAACAACCAGCTCGCCAAAGCCGACGAGCTCGACCAGGTCCGCCAGATCTGCGAAAACGTTTCAGAGTACCGCCCGTTCTTCTCTGAGTCGTCGTCGCATGGTAACGGCGCCGCTGCGGATGGGCTCGGTGCGGCATCACAGCTGGAAGATCATTTCTTCAAGACGGAGGTGCATTTGAACAAGCTTGCGTTCCTGCAGCAGTTTCAGTACGGCGTGTTCTATGGCTACATCAAGCTGAAGGAGCAGGAGATACGTAACTTGACATGGATTGCTGAGTGTATTGCGCAGGATGCAAAGGACCGGATCCAGGACTTCATACCCATTTTCTGATACTGTAGTAAAAATATCTCATGCTGCATGCCATGCATGTCGCTGACCTCCAATTCAGGTGTTTGAACATGCATTTCTAGCAATACAGTGACTAATTTACACACCAACTGGCTGTAGAGTACATTTGCAACATAAGATACGGTCTATGGGCGTGATTAGTCTGCAGTTGCGCTGGCGACAAAAGCATTGAAATTGTAAATTATAGGATTCGCCTGGAATGTGAACTCCGGCGGATTCAAGGTCACTAGTGCCTTGCCATCCCGCTCAATAGTTCCTTTCATGGTACCGCCAGCGATGATGGGAATAGAAAGTTTCGTCAGGCCAGCAGGCACCTCGAACGTTTGCGACTGGCTGGGAGACGTAGAAAGGACAACGTTAGAGGGCGCCGTCGTCATCACCACTGCCCACATGGTATCTTCGAACTGCGGTGAGGAGATATGAATGTAAGTCCCGACATTATGTAGTCTCGACGAGTGAAAATGTGGACGCACAAGCTCGAAATTGGCGGGCTGACCAATAGGATCAGGGGCCGTTGCCTGAGTGGGATGCGTCCTGGACCACATGAAGATCTTGTCCTTCTCAATGACAGGATATTTCCCTTCTTTAAATGCAGTCGCATAATAGCGGGTAAGATCCAGCCAACCTAGAATATTTAAACGTCAGCATGGATATCACTCTCAGGAAAACTAAAACGTGCTTACCTGTGTGCTCCATCCCATCCACCCAAGCTTCGCTATTCGGCTGGGCGCCCTTAATTGGTCCAATGTAGTGCGACTCGCCAAAATCATTCCAAGTCAGGACTTGCACGATGTCAAATTGGTCACGGGCGGCGATGATAGATTCCCAACGCCTCGAGTAGAGATGTTGGTCAGACAAGAAGACGAACTGAGCATGTAATCACATCAGCGGAACTGTAAATCAAGCAGAACAGGATTGGAACACACGTTTTTGTTGAATGTCTCGGGGCCGTAGTGCGTAAAGAACCAGGGAGAAACAGCTGCCATGTACGCAGGCTTAGAATTCTCGTCGCGAGCTGCAATACCTCCAGTAAAGGCAGCGAGTTGCTCCAGGTGTTGGTTGTCTGTATCCGTCGATCCAATAAACTCGCTTAAAACACTCTGTATTCTAGATGTCGCAACCTCTGTTATGACAGAAGCAAGGTTCACTGTTAGATTCTGAACGGGCTTAGAGGCAAGAATCCGTTTCGCGAAGTCTGTCGTCACTTGGATAGGCCAACCAGAATTCCACTGGAAGAAGGGTTCGTCAATGATGATTTTTAGCAGTCAGGTTGGAGTTGACCGACATTGAAATCCCCATCCATCACATCGCGGAAATCACCGAACTTAGTTGGGTCTATAAAGAACGAAGGGACAAAGTAGATCTTGCCAGACAGTTCAGGGTGTTTCGTGAACTCATGTTTCCATCCATCAGGAACAGTTCCTTGTCCGAAAGTGCAAGTTTCTCCAGAAAATGTGGACACAAAAGCGCGAGAGTCGTATTGCAATTGGTTGGGGTGTGATGCGTGTGCCAGCACGAGATTACGAAGAGCCTGTGCATCATTTGCTGAAGCACATGGGAATGACCTAAAAAAAGCTGAGTATTAACATGCATAATGCGCGCAGAAACTTGTATCCAACGCACGACATATCAAGTGACAAGAATAGCTTGAAATCAAGCCCAGACTGCTGCGCTGCTTCATATCTGTCAACCACCGTCAGCCCCGACGTGGAAATAAGCAATGCAAACTAGACTCACGCGTCAGAAACTCTGGCAGGCTGCCATTCGTCCCTTCCCATGTTCAAAGCAAACCCATCGACCCCAGATGCGTGAGCAAGCGCGATGTCATCTGCCCAGTCCTGGAGGTCGTACGGGAAGGTGTTTCCGACCATGTGGTGTGCTACGACATATTTGCGACCAGACGAGGTAGAAGGAGTTTCTGTCGAGGTCAAAGGAGGCTGCTGGACCGAAGCAGGGGCGTTGGAAGTAGTAGATGTTTTCGAAGCATTAGAGCAACCAATATTGAGATTGGTTAGGGCACGTTTGAAGTGTTTCTTCATGAATATTGACCGATGATTTCTTGACACCGTCTCGTGGGCAGAAATCCTGATTCGTTTAACGGGAATAGCGTAGGCATTAGCTATGGCAAAGAACGTAAACGCATAAAGAAAGAGCGTGACTAAAAGCATAGTGATTCGTTGAAGTGGGCGTGGAATGGCACAGCCAGTTAGAAAGTCCAGGAGAAGAAACGAGAGAGTGGAGGTAAGGGTGCTCTAAGTGTTTGAAGGAGAAACATAATAGGGGAGTTCATTACGCACAAACTTTGAGGACAATGCGTTCAGCCGTTGAGGACAATGGCAGTCGGCAGCATTGTTCTGTACATCACTGCTTAGTCAGCACTGCTGACCAGACGCCCTTGCCAAACAAAGATGTTCGGCACACCGGTTCTGCTCCGGTTAACCTCAAGCGCCACAACGAAGTATGTACACTACCAAACGGCTTGACACTGGATTTCATCGATTTGATGATCAGCAAATTCAAGTCGGTGATTTAGTGAAATTTTGATGCTCAGCAACACAGTGGAATCCACCATCAGAATCAGTGTTTTCCACTGACGAGGTCAGCGATCCAGCACAACGACTCCTAACCCTAGAATCACCATGAAATTGTACTGGAGACCAATCACATCAGAAAATAAAACAAACAGTGAGGTTCGAAACAAAGACCTCTTGGGCATGGTTACATTCAGCGAGACTTGTTCTACCACTGCACCATAATGACCACAGTATTGTATTGAAAAAGAAATAGAGAGCCCCAATTGATCATGAGGATACAACTTTCTGAATGACACTTTAGTCTGGGACCTTGCCGGGACCACAGAGATCTATTTGAGATCAGTAATTACAAGCCTGAGAATTGATTTTCATGTAGGAGAGTTGAATGGGACAGAAATCAATTATTAGTAGCTGCAGACTTCAGGCAAAGTTTAAAAGGACTTGGGAAAGACGTGAAAAGCTCAGGAAAACTAGTTAGTGATGACAATTTGTCAGCCATCAAAGGGAACACATGCGACATGGACGTGGTC
>JABCKG010000009.1:0-99056 GCA_018851835.1 Hypsizygus ulmarius | reverse complement strand
CGACGAGTGGCATTCTATTTGTAGGGTTACATATATTGTGAAATGAGCCCAGCAAGTTTTCACCCTATGTTCAACTCAGGTGCCAAACTGTGGCATATCTAAACACATAAAGCATATAACGACCTTTCCCACTCCATCAATCATGTCCCATGACCAACTTTCCATGTTTCTTTTTCTCATTTGGGCAGATATCACCCCTTTCTGGCAACTGTCGCGCATGCTTACCATGTGCATGCACCAATGATCACTCCATTGATCATGTCCTGCAGCTTTTTCGTGAAACTTCTGCAACTTTTGAGCATCTTCTGCCAGAATCTTTTGGGAACATCCTTATTCTTGCATAGGGTTAAATCTGGTCATACTGCAGAATTGCATCACAGAAAAGTTACAAACCTTTCCCATGCTCCAACAACTTTGAGACATGCAATAGATGCTAAAGGCACTCCAACAATCACAAGCATCTTCTTGCACAAACTGTTGAGCATATCACAACATAAGAAAATAGCTATTGATGAGCAGCCTGCATAAGCATTGGAAATGATTGAACTGGGTGCAGAATACTGACAGTAGACCATTTGTTACTTAAGTGAGTGGCCACGAAACCATAAACCAGTATGAAAATGGACTAAGTCTGAGGTGGGTAGCACAGTACACAGAAGTAACTTAAACGAGGGCATGCAGCTGGGGAAGAGATGAAAGTGATGCTCGAGGAAGTAATGGAAATTAGTTACGAGATGCATGGCTGGCATGCAAGAACATGGGGCGAGGAGACTTATGAAGATGGACGAAAACAAATTTGTCATCTGGAGATCTGTCAGGAGGCAGCTGTTGAGAACAAGTTGAGAAGAGCGGCACAGCTGCCTGCCCTTGTAATACTTAAGTAATAAATCAGCCTTTTTATTATCTACTCAAGACTACTGCTTTATTATGGACATCAGAAGCAACCACAGACCCATGTGATGGGAAGTTCCAAGCATGCAAGGTGTTCAGTTGATGCTTGCAGCAACCCCTAGTAAGTAGTACATACCTTTTGCATGCTCGATCTTGCTAACCATCTGAATATCTGCTGCAATTCCTCCCTCATTGATTACTCTCCCAACAGTCCTTGTGCTCACGCTGTCTGCAACCTTGATCCCGAGTGCTTCTGCGACCACGTGAATGACATCATTTGCCTTCTCTTCGGGGACATTCAGACTCGCAAGTTCACGAATCATCTCACGGGAATTATCCTTTATGATACCCTTCTCCTTCAAGTGAAACTCTCCAGGCTGTGCACAAGCATCTTTCAATGCATGACGGATCACATTTTCCTTCTGCTTCGAGCTCCGGACACCTCGCATCTGCATTGCATGTTCGACGCGTCTGTTCTCCTTCTGCAGGATATCCTGTGCAGCCTTTGCGCGCCGTGCTTCTTTAGCCTTGTTTCGAAGTTTCCGAGCATTGTTATCGGCTCGTACTCATTGCTTCTCCAGCTCCTTCTGGATATCTGTCAACGCGGGATTTGAGCAGCCGGTAGCTGGATCATGGTTTTCATCTGCCATCCGCGGGTCGCGTATAATTCCTAAATTGCATAAGGAGTGAGCCCGCTGCAGAAGAGTCCTCCCACGACCCATCTTGCAGCAGAGGAGGAGGTCGAACACAGACTCGATGAGCAGTAAACGAAGCGCGTCGCGTCTCCGCATGATTTCTCGATCGCGTCAGATTTCCTTTTTTGGCACATTGGCCTCCGACATCCACCTGAAATTGAGTTGAGCATCCACGGCACCATCTGCCATGAAACAACATGCGGGATTACCATTTTTTCTCCTTATAAAAAGATTCTTGAGAACAGATTCTTTTTAAATGGCTTGATACTTTCAATACAACATATTTTCTAACCAAATTGTGACATATTGAGAGAAAAGGAACAATATGAAAGATTCTGTTCCCAAGACTTTTTTCTTAACCATTTTCCATCCACTTTTCTCCATACAAACTATTCCATAAGTGTTGAGTACAGTGAGATAGCGAAGTGTGCCATTTCGACAGTGGGGCGTCGGAGTTTAAATTGGCAGGGCATTGCCAGTCCCCACTGCCCCCCCTTGGTCGGGCTTCGAACTCGGACCGATAGGCCGCCAAGTCCAGAGCACCGCGATGGGAAAAGTTCAAGTTACCACTAAGTAGTAAGCCACTTCGGTATCTATCGTGTGCGCGCCCCATACTTCAGTTATGGCGACCGATACGTCAAGCTTTCTCATAGCAGAGTCCCAGCTTATATTGGACGAAGTGCGTCCTCAGCCGTATAAGAATCGATTCCTCACATCGTCAACTTGAGACAGGCCCGAAGGCAGAAGGCAGAAAGAATCAAGACCTTGGGATCTCCCATTCAACTCTCTGGGAAAGCATTGGCTATATGTGTTCGGGGAAGCCACGCTTGGATTGCAGAAAACACGGCTATTGCGCGAAAGGTTGATCTCGAGGTGCATTATTTTCCCTTGATCGTCTATATCATCGATTCACCCAAAATAGTCAGGCAAAACACTTCAGATATATAAAGGGCACACTGGTCCTGTGACAACCCTTGCATTTTGCGACAAAGTATTTGGGTCTGGCGACGGCAAGGTTCTGATCACAGGTTCTTGGGACCAAGTGAATCCATTTACTTGTTCCTTGGTCTCTATCTCATTTAACTGATGGCGAGGACACAAGACCATCAAAGTCTGGGACGCAGATGTATGCGAATTTTGTTGTTGTTTTTGCTGCGCCACACTCATGGGAGGGGGTAGACGAAGGAATTACTCTCGTCAACACCAAATGCCCATGCTGATTTTGTCAAAAGCCTTTTCGTTTTTCCTTCGCTGAACTTGTTAGTCTCGTCAGGTTCCGATAAGATAGTGCGATTCTGGTAAGACCCCTTATCTTTTTTATGAGATGTTGTATTTCAAACAATGCAGGGACCTATCTGCGCTTGAGCAGAAAAAGCCCCTGAGAAGTATGGGGTCCATTTCATCGCACACACGACCCGTTGAGTGTCTTGATGGGAGGGCTTTATCCTCTAGTTCCGCAATTCTCTACACGGCAGATACCATGGGTGTTATCAAGTCTTGGACCTTGCAAAGGGAGAGTGGTCTGTCCCCGCGATGGCGGAGTACGCTCCAGGAAGAACTTAATCACCATCGAACAAGAATCAATGAGATGTTCTATGGGAATGGCCAACTTTGGACAGGTGCGTTATCTATGCAAGATCACACGACTGTTTTATCTGAGCAAAATGCAGCATCGTCGGATGAAACGGTGCAGGTCTTATCTCGAGATTCCTCTGTCACTCCCGGAATCAAGGACCCGCCCCCAATCATCCATCCCGTAGCGGTGAGATCGATCCTTCCGCTGGCTTTGACTGAATATGCGGAGCCTTATCTGATCACTGGTGCTGGTGATGTGCTGCGGGTGTACGATGTCACGTCCCCTGAGGAGCCTGAATTCATCAGGGATGTCGATGCACACTGGCATGATGTGACGGCAATTCGTCTTTGGAAAAGAGAGACACTAGATAGCGAGGGGCGCAGTCGCATTGAGCCTTGGATCATCAGCACGAGCTTGGATAGTACCATTCGCAAATGGCGACTCAGCGGTACGTTGGATTCCGGTCGACCCAATACGAGAATATCTGCTCACAAGCAAGGCAGAGCTTCTGATACCCGCACCACTAAGCAAAGCAATGCCTCCTCCCGTAATCCGTGCTCCTCCAAGCAAGGCCACAGAATTCCAAATGACAGAAGAAGAAGAAAGCGAATTGGCAGAACTCTTAGATTCGGACTAGACTTCTTAACCCCTTGACTGAATAGATGGAATGCATACTTCAATCTATTCTCATATGGCGTGGTTATCTGCAGGATGTAAACGGCACATATACTAACAAGCTTCAGGCTTTCTTCCAGCCAGGGAAATATGGATCTTCGTCCAAGGTCCTTTCCTTCCAATCTTTCGGTACCCAACCCTTCTCTTCCTGTTCTCGTGCCCAGACATCCAATGCAGGCAGTACACAATGTTCGACGTGGCTTGTTGCCTTGTAATCCAATAGATTCTTCTTTCCCTCGCGCATGATCTTAGCGACCAGCTTGGGAATATATGGCTCATTCCTAAAGTCAGTGACAGGTGTGAACAAAGCTTTAAAACTGAAGACGATTGCCCGAGATGTGGGGAGGCGCCTCAACGTCTGCCAATCGACGCGCAAGTACACGTCTTTGATGTCGAGGCCTTCCAGCTGCATATTGCGCAATCCGTGATGTTCATCGCCGAGCTGACTGAAGAGCGGCTGACCGATTTCAAGGCTCCAAGAGCCTCGTTGAATGGGCTTATCACAAGGCATATTGGAGAAGAACCTGCGGCTGCTATCAGAATTCTCGATCTTTATCAATAGTCGGAAGACTGACCTATCCATGGAGAACTGCATCTTCTCCTTGTAGTCGGGAACCGGATCGTGAATCGAATGCATAGACTTCCCTATCTTGGTGGAGATATTCCAACCCATAGCCGAGCATGCCACTCCAGCACGCAACACATATAATCCCGTCTTCTCGTCCCGAAGCGTGATGAGGAAGTCCTCCGGAATGTTATCTAGGAGGAATTCGAGCGGCTTGACAGTGGAAATGTCGATACGAGTGTTAAGGATGTTGTTGTAGAAGACTCCACGGCTCGAATCGTATCGGAACTGCCTGGGATACCGAGCGCAGAGGAACTGAATGACCATCTCCATCAGCTCCTTACATGCAACCTCACTCCCAGGCATCGCGCCAATGATGCATTTTCCATGGCGAGCGTAGAGCTGTTTTCGTTGGGCGATCCGCTCTCGGTATGTCGACTCCAGCTCCAGCCACCAGTCAGGTTCCATCTTCTTCAGTGCTGTAGGGGTGTATGTTAATGACCGGTCGACCTTCCTTTAATTAATCAACATAACAAAACTCACACATGTTCTGGTGATATGCCCATCGGAACGGCCGATATGGCCTTGCCCTGGCCTTGTCGATATCGAAGTTCAACAAGGGTTTAGGAGGAGGGACGCCAGACAACTTGAAATAATTGGGCAAAGCCCTGCGGGATTTGAAGGCACGGAGAGAGATGTAAGCAATAAGCACGAGACAGAAGCATACGGCGCTCAAAGACACGGCACCCAGGGTCGCCATTTTCGGTCTTGCTGGCGTCTATGAATTTAGTGTTTTGTTTTATAACATCTGCAGAAATTCTCAGCTTATCCGTCGCGATCACGAGGTGTCTACAGGGGCGATAAAGTGGTTTACATTGATCCATCCGATAATATGCAGTTAGTAAATACTTAAGTAATAGAAGTGATAGGATCCGGTGTGCGCTCTCATAATTTCGTGCGAATCGAAGCCTGCGCGTTGCCCAGACTGGTGGCGGCTGTCGTCACGAGTTCGTCAACACTTGGTACGACATATCAGAAGCGTTATGCAGCAAGGCGATGAAGCGGACTCACATTTCCTTCGCTGACTTGACATCCTGAAGGGAGAAAACGTGTCAGGACAACACGATACGAGGATAAGGAGTAGATAAGCACATACTTGTATAGAGCCTGCGACTCTACCCATTAGCCCTAGGAGGACTTGGCTTCAGTGGAGGGATGCGATAAAGATGATTATGACATACATGATAACCCGGCGACTGATTTTTCCGGGTGCTGCTCTAGTTCCACCTCGTGCGGAATTTTACCCTGCGCGATTAATGTCTCAATCTCAGCCTTCCTCTTTGTCTCCCTATCAAAATCATCAGTGATAATTGCTGAGTCGTTGAGGTATTCACGGACCATTCGTCAACATATGGTGTCTTGCGTACGCTCATGGGCCGACCCGTGTAAATCAAAGTGCGAACGACGTCATCATAACCAGCAGTAACAAGCATTTCCTTGTGCTTTTTGGGTGCACCAGCTTCAACACTAGCCACAAAGCGGGTACCGACCCAAACACCGGAAGCGCCATACCTAAAAGGAAGATGGTCGTGTTATATGACTGTCATGGATGAGAAAAACATTGTTGCACCGTACGCCAGAGAAGCCGCCAAGCCCCGACCATCAGCAATACCGCCTGCTGCAACAACAATAATGGGTTCACCGGTCAATGGACTCTTTTTGTCTTTGCAAAGGTCGACAACAGCAGGAATGAGGATAGAAAATGCAGTGTCGCCCGTGTGTCCTCCTCCCTCGCCACCCTGCGCACAGATGATATCCACACCTGAAAGAATATTTTGAGTTCCATTTCTGGTGGCGGCTCTGATTTTCTACCTTGAGCAAGTGCTTTGGCGACGTGCTACGAGACAGATGATGGCTTAGATAATGAAGGTGAGCTGGCGATGGAGGAACAAGAACCTTGGGGTGCCCAATCATGCTGGATAAACGGTGAGCCAGTCTGACGTTTTGCGTATGCACGATTGTGCTCACTTCATAACAGGGATACCAGCAGCATGAAGCTTGTCAACAGCCCATTTTGGCGGTACACCGACTGCGCAAACAAAGAGTGAGGCCTTGCTCTTGATAATTACATCGATGAGCTCTGGGAGTTGGCCATCGGTGTAGTCTTTCTGTTTTGATGGATGTGATGAGAAACATCACGCGAGTGATTGGTAAGCACTCACATTAGTTTTCCTTGCGTTGCCGCCGACCTGAGGAATGAGAAGATCAACGCCAAACGGTGCATTCTTGTCCTCCAAATGGCTCTTAAGCTCGTCGATGGTACCTTGGAGAAACTTGGGACTCTGGCGGACGCCGCCAATGACACCGATACCCCCTAGAGAGGGGCACTCAATATAAAAATAGTAGGCAAATTACATGACGACATACCTGCGTTAGTGACAGCTGCTGCAAGCTTTGGACCAGCCGCAACGTTCATGCTGATGAGACGCGTTGGATTGTCCAGTGAGCAGTACAGGATGTGATCCATACGTATGGCTTACCCAGCAAGCATGACAGGGTGGTTGATTTTAAACAACCTGGTGAGGGGCGTGGAGAATATGGGCGGAGACGAAGGCATTGCGGGGAACTGTGGGATGGAGAGAAAGCATGAGGGGTTGTTTTCGTATTTATACTGCAGGGGTTAGCATACTAACCTGCATCATGACCCATGGGTAGCACCGGCACAGATCAATGCCGGGCCGAGTCCGGCGGGTGCTGTAACCACCCAGCCGCGGACCTCGTTCATCCCTTGCGTTCACGTCGGTCCATCTCCATGGCTTCTGGCTGTCCCGTCGACCATTCCTCGCCTAAAGCATCCCAGCCAGACGCGTGTCCCGTTGACCACAAATCGACTGCATGGAGTCGCTTTCTCTCCAACCAATCCTCGTCCTCTAAGGCTGCACTATCAAGCGAACGCGAAACGTCCTCTATTCCGAGAGCGGCTGATGGAAACTGGGTCTATCCTTCTGAAGCACAGTTCTTCGCCGCTATGGCTCGAAAAAATCACAACCCGCAAGCCGCGGATATGAAGACTATTGTTCCAATACACAATGCCGTCAACGAACGCGCCTGGGCAGAAGTAATGAAGTGGGAGGCTGGACGGGGTGGAGAGGCTTGTGGTGGAGTCAAGCTTGTCAATTTCCAGGGAAAACCCAACGAGAGAAGCTTGAGAGCCCGGTGGAAGATGTTCTTTGGGTTTGTGTCCTGGTGTGCCGCAAGTTCTTTCTTGACTGATCCGTCCAACAGCTATTCCGCACCATTTGACAGGCATGATTGGGTTGTTGACCGTTGTGGGATTCGGACGCGGTACATCATTGATTTCTACACTGGACACAGCAAGAGTGCGCCTTCCAACTTGTCCTTTTACCTTGATGTTCGTCCAGCGCTGGACAACTGGGAAGGCGTTAAAATGAGGACAGAAAAATTTTGGGGTCGATGGTTTGGAAAATAAAACTCAGACGAGCCTTCTGGGATGCCTTCGCAATCTTCATAAAAGACGGGCAAAAGGTGGAGCTATGTGTATATCCCCTAGAACTACATAATGTGGACTACCGTTCACCGCGTATCCGTGATTTTTTAGCAGGTCGTGTCTGTTTCTCCTCGTCTTCACTGCTTTCCAAGGCTTCCTCATCATCACCACTGTCTTCTCCTTCGCTGATCTCTTCATCCCCATTCCACACCCCATCACCATCATCTTCGAAGTTTTCCTCATCCTCCTCATCCTCGGGCAAGTCCTCATCCTCATCACTTGGGACCTCATTGCCGTTAGCTTTCGCCAGCGCCTTTTTTCGTTGAACATTCTTTTCCTGCTCCTCTCGCCTTTCTTTCCTTAGCTTCTCTTTTGCAGCATGTTCAGCCTTTAGCACGGCTATCTCTTTCTTCGATTTTTTGACTGTAAAGAGGATTCAGATGATGTAAATCAG
This sequence comes from Hypsizygus ulmarius, assembly GCA_018851835.1. Lineage (NCBI taxonomy): Eukaryota > Fungi > Basidiomycota > Agaricomycetes > Agaricales > Lyophyllaceae > Hypsizygus > Hypsizygus ulmarius. The sequence goes on along the minus strand of JABCKG010000009.1, from coordinate 90,692 downwards.
AAGAAAACAAACACATACCGAAATGATGATAGATAACACTCCCCTCTTTCCCAGGGACTCCCTCCGATATCTTCACCAATCTCAACTCCATTCTGGGACCAACCTCGTCTAGCCTCACCGCCCTTCTCTGTCCTTTCTTGTTATTTCTCCCCACATAATCATCTGCGAGATTGACAGCATCCCCATCATCCCCAGCAACGCTCTCTGTCGACGATGCAGCACTCTCGTACCCACCGTCCGGTCCAGGCTCCCCACGTTTTCTAAGCAAGAAATCCGCCACGTCTTTTTCGTTACCCAAATCCAGCATTCCAAAGGAAGAGGGGTTTTTCCCCGCTGAGGTGCCTTCCAGCACACGACGAACACGCTTCGATACTCCATACGGTTTCACTGTGATGACATAATGTCGGATATCGACTGTTTCGCGCTCTGCATTGTATGAAACAAGAACTACACGCCGTGCGGATGAGAGAGATAACGTCTGGGGAGACAGGGGCGGGAAGAGCGTCTGGAAAGATTTCATGAGAAGCGGCAAATGTGGGGGTGTTGTTGGTGACGGAGGAGGAAAAGATGCCAGAACTAGCTGTCAAATAAAACGAATATGGGAAAACGACGATAAATCTGATTGGGGAGAATGCGTACAAGGGGAGGGCTGAGATATTCCATTCCAATACTCCTCGCTCTCCGAGAAGTGTTCAGTATGTCTTTCATGAGGCTGTATCTTTCCACACGAAAGCTGAGTGTAGGGCCAGCTGAGAGGCGTATTATCCGTAATGACGGTGCGATTGGTGTCAAAGTGAATGCAAGCAAATGGGTAACTTGAAGTGCTGGTGCCATAGTCAGGTAGTCCTTGAGCTTATTCCGGTTCCTTTCCTTGCCTTCTCGTTAGCTTGTATTTCAGGATACCACAAATCCGTTGGCAAAACACATACTTTTAGCCGACTTGCAGTGTTGGGCTCCATTACTTTACGAACGTCCCGTACGAGCTGCGTGAGTGACGACCCGACTTGACCATGCTTGATGATGAAGGATTTGGGTACACCTGCCTCAGGTGTAGGAATTGCGCCTTTGAGATGTGTCCTATTTTTCCGTTTGCGTCCCATGTCTCTGGATGTCGTCGTGTGGCTTGTAAGCCTGAACTCAGCCTGAAGTTCGCTTGCTACTTATCGATTTCGATAAGTTCGTAAAACTTTCAAATTCTGTGTTTGCATCAGCCGCAATTGACAAACAACGTTCTTACAGTAGCTTCCTTCGCAGTTCGCATCTCGCACTGCGCAGGTCCTCAGATCCTCTCTCCACTCAGGCTCTGGAGTCTGTCTACATGAGTCGTTTAGCGTCATTCAGAGGCCCATCCACACCCTCCTCAACCCCTGTTCAACTTAAACAACTGAGCTCTCCTGGAGCTCTATCACGATCTTTAGAATCTACTTATCACCGGAAGACGAGGATAATATTACAAGAACTGCAATCTATTTCGCAAACATGGGATGACCTCGTCCTCATAGATGGTCTCAAAGCTGTAAAGAGCCTAATTGACACACGCACTGACCTGGAGTATGTTTAAATGCCTATGATCTATTCCATATCTAAACTTTGCCGTTGTATAAGCAACGATATTGCACTCCTTCCCGACAAACAACCACGAACACGGCTTGTCGGCCCCAAGCTAGCCGTCATGGAAAAGAACATTGAGGAATTGAATGTAGTAACTAAAAAACTTGTAAGAGAGTGGAATGTTCGAATTTCGTGTTATCTTATTTCTGACATTGTCACCATAGCAAAAGCAATTCCGCAGAATGAATTCAGCAATAGAAAACCTAGAGGCTATTTTAATCGAGGCACACAAGGCCAAAGGTTGGAGATGGGTTCAAGAGGAACCTTTGTGGGTTACCTGGTCATTGGAAAAATTTGGTACGTGCATCTGCTGTTCACGCTATAGCCTCTCTAACAAGACTTTCCACCAGTTACATCCATCTCTGCCATCCTCAAGCCTTATCATCGTAGCCTCAACCTTCACCTGGAGATTGTCAACATCCTTCGAAAGCATTCCTTATCCTTCGAAGATTCTCGTATGGCGATGTCAAAATGGGTTGAACAGCCTTGGATAAGAGACTCGGGCTGGGACGCTCGATGGGAGGACATCTGCGAAATCGAAGTGGAGCGCTGGGACAAATGACAGGAAACGAAACAGTGAATACAACAACACCTGTACAATAGTCCGCGGAAAGATCAAAAAGGCAAATGCGGAGCTGTCTCATATATCCTCATCGTCCGAGATGTGGATCTCATCTGCATTGTTTGCCTGGGTCGCAGCAGGGGACGAAGCCTCCGTTTCGCCATCCGTGACAGAAGGCAACGCAGTCTTCTTTGCAGCGACGAAGGCCGGTCCCTTGACCCCTCCAGCCTGCTTCTCAGCAGCTGCCATCGCATCCTGTGCCTGTGCCTCCTCCTCAGCCTTCCTAGCACCCTGCCGAGCAGCCATGGTCTCTGCCGCCAAATAACTCGCCTCGGTATTGAACTGAGCTTGCACGCTTCGCTTAATACGTAGCATCTCTCTGAAGGTATCCTCGGAACCAGTCTCGATCTCGAAGGTGTTCCACTCGGTCCAGAATTGAGGGTGCACGCGAGGATCACAAAATTGGGATGCGTGGGCGTAAATCGCACGAGCTCTATCGATTTCTCCGAGCTTGCGCTCGAGTGCGGCGAAACGGAGGCACATTTCAGCAGTTTGGCGATCAGGCAGTACTGAATAATGAATTAAGAGTTGCATAATTTTGACTTAGTGAGTGAACGCACCTTCCAGAGCACGCTCGTAAATCGGACGAGTTGCTGGCAAGCCATAGTTTGCGGTGGCTTTTGCAATATATATAGAGAACATCTGCATCATATATTTAAGTCCTGGAATTTTTGAGTGGTGATCTTGAAGAAACCTACCTCAAATTTGTCCTCATCAGCAACAACCTGGGCAGCCCGATCAAATATTGACATTGACCGCTTCGCGAGACCGAAATCTTCTTCCAGTTTCGCGTACATGAGGAAGAGTGGTTTACATGATTTGGGAGGGCATTTTTCCAATGCCTGCTCAAACAGATCCCGGGCTCTTTCAAGTTTCGAACCGCCCTACAAAGTTCATGCATCAGCAAGGGTGTGGAATTGAAATGGTCAACGCACATAGCGCTTGACAAATTTTGCGAGATAGATGTTCCAGATTTCGAAAGATATCGGGAAAGTGAACAGCTCAACGCCACGCTCATAGATCTGGTGGAGGTGTTGGTATAGATTTGAGTGAGAAGAAATGTGACACACCTTGAAACTCTCTTCAAAATACTTGTTCTCCTCCAAAAAGGCCGCGTAGTTGATTATGATCTGCGCGTTGGCGATGCGGAGTTCCAGAATCTTGTCGTACACAGCTTTTGCGCTCTCAACTGTGCCTATTGACTCTTCAAGGTCAACATAGAAGGACCAAAGTTTCAGCGACTTGAATAATCGGACTTGGGCTGATAGACTCTGCGCGAAAAGAGGTAAGTAACAAGATTGACATAAGAAAATCATCATTACATGATCATGATAGTTTATCTTGATATTTTTGGGAATTGCAGTCGCGCGTTGCATAACCCTTAAAGCGTCGTCATAATTTCTGTGCCGCAATTTAGACCATACCGCCAGAGAAAGAGCACAGGCAAAAAAAACATACTCGTGACGAATCTCCATTTCGGCCCACTCACACCACACCTCAGCAAGATCTTCGACCAATTTGTAGTTGACCTTTGTGCCCTTTTCTAGTATCTTACGAGCACTATCAAGGTCCTCTTCAGCCTGTCCAGTCGTTCCGCCCTCTTCGTAAAACTTGGCAAAGTTGATGTATAATCTATGCAAATTGGCAGTTGCCTTGCGGGGGTTGATGGTCTCCAGTGCTTTGGTGTATGTCTCGGCAACCTTCGAAAAATGAGCAGAATGTACAAGAAGATATGCTAACATTACCTTTTCATCCTCATCTCCCCAAAGTGCGACTCTCTTCTCCCACTCTTGGACATCGTTCGGGTTCCTTCTGATTAGCACGTCGTTCACCAGAAATGGCCGACGGTCCGTCAGTTTCTCAAACTCAGCGATCCGCGCGTCCAACTCCTTTTCTGTCTCTGCGACATCTTCTTCCGTTTCATCCTCTTCATTTTCCAAACTGCTCATCAAGGCACTCACGAGAGACTCTCCAAACTCTGTGTACGCCTCGAAAATTTGCGTGAAATCCCGAATAGTCAGGACGCTTTGGATGCCTTGCTCGAATGTTTCTTTTGCGCGGTCGAACTCTCCTCGTTTGATCCAATAGGTGGCCAGTCCTGTCCACAATCGTCCGGCTTGGTCTTTATACACGGCCAGGCCATCTTTCCGGATAATTTTCTCGACGTTCAGTTTTCGTGAACTCGTAGGGTCTTCATCTTCGTCATAAGGGTGTGTTCCGCGACCGTCTGATGTTACAGGAACCGCAGGTCCTGCGAAACGTATAAGTGTCCCATCCGCAGAAGCTGGCTTCGGTGCTATATCATCCTTTTGGGCTGCTTCAGTTTCCACAGCAGCGATAGCCCTGTTAGATTCTATGGTATCATCGACATCCAATCCAATCTCGTCTGAAAACTTTTCCACCACATCAATCCAGTCACCAAGCAATTGGTACGGGCTTTTGCCCTCCGGGCTGGTGTATTCTCCCCGCGATGCCTTTCTCGCCAGTGAGAGTAGCAGTTTCGCAGCTTCGAGTGGTCGAGGAGCGGAATTCACAGGGTTTAACAGCAAGGTTGTGAAACGCTCTGTGATGCTGGGGTCGACAGAAAGGTAGCGCCTATAGACAAACACCGTCGTAGAACCACCTTTTCGCTCAGCCCACAGAAGATAACGGACCCAGATGCGGGAATGAAGAGAGGGAGGGAGTGTACGGAGGGCCCGGTCGAACGTGTGCCGCGCGTGTGTATGGGATAGAAGGGCTGGACAGCGTAGGTGGAAGAACATAGACAGATACATGAGCCATAGACGCGGTAGCTGATGTATTTTCCGTCAGGACAAAAACATCAGTGCACAAAAATCACATACCTTGGGCAACCACATAAGGGCGCGCTCGAATGTTGCGACAAGGTATTTCCACTCTTCCCAACCGATAACTGCATCGAGTCCACCCTCCCATTCTTCTATATCATCGGCCTCCTCCTGCAACGCGTCCTTCATCTCAGGGAATTTCTTCTTTCCGCCAGCCTTTTTCTTCAAAGCCAATTTACCGAGAACAAAAGACATGCGCATATTCAAATACGACTTCCATAGCTTGAAGGAACCCGGAAATTGGACCAGCGCTGCCTCGTAAAGGTAGGTGAGTCGCTGGAGAGATACTCGCGCGAGTGGGGATGCGAGTGGACCCAGCAGGGCAATCGCCTTTTCAGGCAAGTCTGGCGGTCTTTCTCTCTTTTGAAGTACAAGAAAGGCCTCCCTTGTCGAATTTATTGCCGTCCACCAGGAACGAAAGGATGTAGGATTTCGGAGCAGGTCCTCCTCGCGGTGAAGATCATGAGTTGAAATCAAGTCTGCGTGAGTTGTCGGGTTGGGAACAGGAAAGGTCAAGGGAAAATATGACGTCAAGGACTCGATGGAAGGCATCTTGGATGCCACAGATGGCATTTTGAGAAAAGCGTTTCAGTGTGCACTGTGAGGACACCTGTAAGTTTATGTGGTTTACTTATGACAGTCAATCACAGAATTCACACGCTGGTTCCATTACTTACAGAATACTGTAATTCATTTTTTGAAATATATTAATAATAATGAATATGTATACTGTCGATCATCGTGAATTCAATCCAACAACTTGAACTATGGTTCGTACCACCCTCTCAACGCGTCATTCTTCTCATTCCACCCCCTTCCAGCATGGCGTAAAACGCGTCAAACAACCTACACAAGCTCTCGATGCCAAGAAACTCCTCGAACATGCCAAGTTAGCAGAGTATCTGGCGCTGATTGAAGACGTTATCTCCAGGGTTTGCACCCCACACTACCTGTGTCCTTATAGTGGCTTAAAATTCGTTATTTTGCATGTCAGAAGAAGAGCAGAGATTGGTCTCACGAAGCGCTTCAACTGACCTCACGCCTGCTCCAGATCAACCCAGAATTTTATACGGTGTGGAATTATCGTCGTAATATCTTTATCCATGGGATTTTTCCAGACAGGTGCGTTGTATATCTCAGTTGATACTGGTTCATCCCTCCTAAGGAAGCCATAGCACGCTGGAAGAAATCCACAATATCCTTTCAAACGATCTCTCGACAACTATGGCTGCCCTCAAGGCACATCCCAAGGTGTACTGGATATGGAATCACCGCAGATGGTGTCTGGAAAACATTCCCAGCGGACCTACATCAGATGATGGTAGCGACACCGGGGCCCGGAAGAAAACTGCTTGGGACAAGGAGCTATTTGTAGTTGAGAAGATGCTTGATGCAGACCCGCGAAACTGTAGGCGCATTTGATGTTTTCAGGCCATCTTACTGATCTGACTATTATTCGTGATGCATTAGTTCATGCCTGGGACTACAGAAGATATGTCCTCGCTAGCATGCCGGCACCGCGGCCCAAGAAATCTGAACTTGCATACACGGCTCGCAAAATCGAGACCAACATCTCTAACTTCAGCGCTTGGCATCAACGCTCCAAGATCATAACTTCTTTATGGGAGGATGGCCAGTTGCCATTGGGTAAATCGACCCAAGAAGGTTGGTCACTTGTTCTGACTTTCCATATGTAAATCGCTTTTTTTAACCGTGCTTTGCGTAAAGAGTTTGAACTATTGCGGAATGCTATGTATACGGATCCGAACGACCAAAGTGTCTGGATGTATCACCGATGGCTCGTGGGATCAGGCAAGCTACTGTCACTTCTGCTGGATCACCCGAATAACCAGAGGTAGGCCCTGACAAGGAACTCCTCGAAAGTGAAATCGCTGTCATCCAGGAGCTTTTGGATGAGCAACCAGACAGTAAATGTATGCACGTTCACTTTTCTGATCTGATTGAACCTTTCTCAAGACTGATGGTCTGCCTTAGGGTGTATGGAGTCAATTGTCCACTATAAACGGCTTCTGCTGAGAAACCATTTGGAACATGTGGATACCAAGAAACTGTCGGCCGATTGCCAGGAGCTATTGAAGCAATTGCAGAAGATGGACCCTTCAAGACGTCGACGGTATGAAGGAATAGGTTGGCAGTCTTTCCACTTGTTTGTGCTGGCTACCCACTAATCTCTGTGTCTACCAGAACAAGCAATGACGGGCTGACCCACTCTTGGTTAGCTAATCCTTTCGAGGACCACGCGCTATCATCTCAATATGCGTCTGATAGGGCATTTCTTCTGATTCTCGCTGTTCATAAGTTATCATACGCATATATTAATGGCTGCTTGATATGCGAAGGGCGCTTAGCACTTGCATTCGCCAGGCTTGCAGGCACAGCTTATAGATATACGTGAGTTTATGGCGGACGATCAATGCTTTGAGTACATACCTTGCGCCGCAGCTGCAGGACGCACTGCCACAGGACGCTTGGAAGACGGGGTATTGGATGCTCTGGACGAAATTATCAGAGTACGACGTAGTGTGCTACACGGCATCACTTACAGTGAGCATTGTGAAAGAAGTTGATTTTTGAATGATGGTGTTGGTTAATTACATACCCCCCGCTCCGTTTTCCCTTTTAACAGTTTCTGGACTGATATGTAGTGTTGTTTGCTGCCGCTGCCAGCTGTTATCCAACAAACCCCTCAGTCCACGTGAATGTTCTCCAGAAAATCCCTCCAGCCTCAGCATCACGTAACCACCCAAATTGCAGTTACTTAAGGCGCATTGTCGCGGCGCCTGTAATCTTGTGGCGGGAGTTGCCGAAATACAAGCCTCGTGGTTGCGGCGTGTTCAGCATTCGATAGGCGGCAAAAATTGAAATCATCTTCCCTATCTTCTCCTCCACAGCAAAGCCTTTCTCTTCACTGATCCTAGGGCCATGGAAAACCGCGTCAATCCGCTGCATGAGCTTTTCTCCCGGGGCTCGACGCCACCCGTCCAGCAGGCAGCACAGCCCCTTCAACCATCGTTTTCAAGCAACTCTTCACCGACCCAGATTGACTCACTTTTTCACCATTTGACGTCCCATCCTGACCAGCAGCAGCAACCACCTCCTGGAAGCCATGTTTCGGACAGTTATGGCAGCTCTGCTTCTGTGACATCGTTATTGTCTCTCACTGATGAACCGATCACATCATCCGTATCCAACCCCAACGCCACGAACGCTGATAGGCAGAGTGCACTACTGTCCCTTCTTAGCGCACCTCAGTCTGGCAATACTCATACTGGAACGGGAGCAACAAGCGGGCCTCCAATGCTGCAGCAGGTTCCAACCCCTCCAGGATCATCTCAGCGTTCGGGTTCTGGCTCAACTCCAACGCATAATGAGCAGGGGAAATTTTTGCTCGAACAATTGATTGGGTGAGCACCTCTCTTACTCGAGCGACTTTCGATCGGTCGGATTGGTTGGATTTGCTGTTTCCTCTGTATACTTCTGATATTGTCAAGTGAGCTCGGTATCGAATGCATATCGCTGCCTTTCCATTAGCTGTTGACTGGACTTGAATCCTTCCTTGACATATCCTGTGTGGGGCAGCATGGCTGCCCTCCGAAGACGACACTGGTCGTCGTATAGTCCCTTCACCCTTTTAAACACGTTTTCTCCCCTGCGCTGAATGAGTCACTAATTGTCTCCAACTCCCTTTAGGAATGCCCCGAGGTCTAGCTATCCAGAAACACAACAAACTTCGCTTCCCGCTCCATCACCTCCTTACGGGCCGTCACAGCGCGAGGGAGAATACCGTACTTATAACCAGCACGATCAATCATTAGACGTGACACAAAGGTCTCAGACACAGCAGCAGTCATCGCAGCAGCAGCAGCAGCAGCAGCAGACCCCATCTCCACGCAAATCGATGTTCGATTTTGTCTCCCCCTTCGACCACTTATCGACGTCATCCAGCTCGGTTAAGAAAAAGCCTCTTCCTCAACCAGCCGGCATTGCCAGTGTTAATGAGGATTCTTCCTGGACAAGCATTCCAGATCCCAAGCGACAATCTGTTGAGAACTTGCTGGAGCATCTCACTCGAAACCAATCCCTTCTCAATCAACCTCAGCCACCTCAGCCACCTCCCACCTACGAATCTTTCGATTTCTCTCCGGCAGAGTCACTTTCATCCAGAGTTCCCCCTCCTCCGCTCCCACCAAAACCTGTGCCTAATAGGACGGCGTCTCCTCGATCTTCTCCCCCTAAGGTCCAGGCGCAGCGCGCTCAGATTCGTTCTGTTGAGTCACCTGCTAGTCAGCAGGGTGCACCAACAGCGTATCAAGGTGGTAGTCGGAAGGACAAAGAGTCTTCACCCGTCCCTCGTGGTGGGGTTAGGGCGAAGGGCCCCACAACCCAATCTAAGTTTCCAAAGAACCAATCAAGCCCTAGGCAAGAGAACTTCTGTTGTTCATATTACTAATGCTGACTGTCTTGTCCTGGCGTTCAGTCCTCAACCACAGACTATCGTTTTCGATGTTTCGCAGCCATTAGAGGAAATCCAAGCATCTCGCGATTTCGTCAAATCTACTGCAATCGCGCTTGTCAAGCAAGACTCCGTATTTCTTCCTGGAACAACCATTGGTGCCACTCATTGGGTCGCCTATGCCATGACTCGGGGTAAAGTCATATCTAGTTTTTCTTGTCTCGATCTAATCTGTGACTTTCCAGGTCGGGTTCGCGTGATCTCGCGATCCAGCGGAGACCGAACCCTGCTCCAGCTCCCAAATGCCTTTGCCCAGAATTCAAGTGTTACCGATATGGCTGTCCATGGTAACAGGCTTGCAGGAGTAACGTCAGATGGCGGTTTTGTCGTCTGGGAGTTGCCTGAACTGATCACAGATGACGTTCCGTATGCCTATCTTTTCATTCTCGCTGTTCGATGTTATTTATACCCAATCTATTTAGTGGACATATACTTTTGTGTATCCCGCCTGCAACGGACGATGGACTCCATGCCGTCAAGTGGCACCCAAAGGACCCGGACACTTTAGCTGTAGCATCAGAAAACAAGGTTTACCTCATCGACTTGGTGCACAGTGATTCATACTATCATGGTCAACCTATCCCACATTCGAATCTCCGCCACATCTCTCAAGTTTTCTCCGTTTCGTCGGTAAGTCCAGTCAAACAATCGAGTGATAAGTACTAACACATTCTCATAGCCTGTGATTTCATTTGACTTTGACGTTTTGCATTATGCCCTCGCCACCATCTCCGTGGACTCTACTTTGACCATTTGGAACATTCATGACCAAGTGCCATACTCAACGCACAAAATTCGCGGAGAGGACATCCCGTCGTCCCTAACTTTTGTGGATGGCGGAATTATCATCGGTCGGAAGAACGGAACGGTCTATCAACTTCTTTCCATCACAACGAAAAATGTTCTATCTACCATCAAGTTCGTCAATGGTAATCAAGAGGATAGCGACATGTTTGGTCACGCCAGCTACGACTCTAGAATCCAGACTTTATGGGTTGCCAATTGCCGTCGTGAGAGCATAATCGCCTTCAAGATAAACCTTGAACCCACAGTTGTTGGGGGCGAGGAGGCTATCCGAGGCTCTTTCGATCAGGTAGTTGAATTTGTTGGCCCGAAGCCAACCATTCATTTCGTCATTCTCACCGCCGATGCTGACCCACATGGCGATGAAGCACATGCCGCCTGTGTGGCAGCTAAGGTTCCTCCGGGAGAATTGGCATTGGTCGCTTTCTCTGTGCACTCCAGTGGCGTGGATCAGATTCTCATTCGCAAAGAGTGGTTCGATTCTGCCTTCCAGTCTGCTCATGCCAAATTTCCGCCACAGGCGCTCCCTACTTCCCAAGTAGCTACAGATGGCAAAGGCCAACGACAGACAATCCAGGTCTCCTCAAACACTCCCGCCCATCAAGCTCCTCCCCCTCCCCGTTCCCGCACGCCTGCATCTGAGGACGTAGAAGGCGACTTGAACCGCGACGAAGGACGCCCCGTCGAAAGTAAAGCCAAAGGGAAGGGTAAAAATGTCAATTGGAAGGAGAAAGAAGACTTCAATAAGGACAAGGACAGAAATGGGAGGTCGGGTGAACCGGCTGTGATGACTGAGTCCGCGCTAGGCCAGGTGCTCAGCCGGGAGATCAAGAAAACGGAGGAAAGCCTGCACACTCGTATTGGACGCCTAATCGGGAAGGAGATGGACAAGCAACGTATGTAACCTTATCCCCGCCTCGCACCAAGATTGATCAGTGAGTTTTTTGAAGATCAACGATTGGAAGATGCTCGTGCACATGAGCAAGCGGAAGATTTCGCTCGTCAAGAGAAAATCCTGAAGCTCATTTCGACTGAACTCACAAGGAATACCACACGCGTTGTGGAGATGGCCGTTAAGAACGAGGTCCAAAATTCCGTGCTGCCGGCTTTGGAGAACATCACCAAGAATGAAGTCAAGGCCGCTCTCAATGACCAGGTCGGACGTGGGCTGGTCGATTTCATCAGCCAGGTCAGTAGTATTCCGATATCGAAGTACACGCAAGAACTTAATATACGATTTATCAAGAGCCTGCCTGGGGAATTGGAGAAACTGCTCTTCCGTGCCGATATATCTTCACACTTTGCACACGTGTTATCAACAAACCTAACGCCGCTTCTTGGTGGGCATGTGCATGAAGCGATGTCGAAGACATTTGTTCCTCTCTACACCCAACAGATGAATCGCATGCACCAGGAGCTATCACAGGAGAACCGACATGAAATTCATGGCCTGAAGAACGAGCTGATGTCCTGGCAGCGCGACTTATTCAGGAATCAAGAGGTATGTTGTGCTCTTCTGTGAAACATCGGAGAGTTCATACCTGTTATATGTTTTAAGACTTCGATTCGGGAGCTGGAGCATAGTGTGAGGACTTTATCTGACTATGTGAAATTCCTGAGCATCAATCCCAATGCGCCGCTTCACCTACAACAAAGTCAAACGCGAAACTCACCAGGTCCGATCGTTGCACCCGTTCAAGCCAGTCTCAGCCAGATGCATCCCCGACAACCAAACCCACCACAAGTCGCTCAGGGCCCAGGGAATTATGGTCACAAATTAGGTACTCTTCAACAACAATTGCAGCAGCAGCAGCAACCGCCACCGCCAGTGCACCCTTCTTGGTATTCTTCCGCCATCGCCGCGCCCCAGGCATCCCATCCAGCCACAATACCCCATCCTCCTCCACATCCTCCTCCTCCTCCTCAGCCTCAGTCCAAGCCCCAATCGCAGCCTCAACCTCAGCCCCAACTCCAACCTCAGCCTCAACCTCAGCCTCAACCTCAGTCTCAGTCTCAATTGCAAGCTCAGGCAGAGTTCAAAGCCGCCGCTGAAGTTAAGGACACATGGGAGTCTTTGTTCCTTCCTGCCGTCTTGAGTGAGGATTTCCGAGACCTCCAGCTCCTTTTATCGCGTACCAATGCAGACGTCGTCATGCCCCTGGACGGACCAGGCCCGCTCTCGCAACCGGTTATCCTCACTGCGATGCATCGCGTACGTCCTTATGTATGTTGTACGCGTCGGTCCCTTTCTAATTTGATCCATTTTCAGCTTGCTGCGATTGTCTTTGCCAGTCCTCCCAATGATGAGTCATTCCAGAATGCAATGTGGTGGCTCCAGCGTGGTATCAGTGTTCTTGACCCGAAGGTACGTGACTTTTTGCTACTTTCCTTTCTGGTCAACTCATTCTCATCGACATGTAGGAGCAAATTGTCAAGGATTATTTACCAAATGTTGTCCCTGGCATTTATACTCATCTGAACATGACGAAGCAGCGCCTGGGACTGCCTGGTGGCCCCCCGTCTTTGGAGAAGGCGCGCACATCGGTGTCAGAGGCGTTGGCAATGCTCCGCCGCAAGGGACTTCAGGGTTACGAGGGGATGACTGAGCTGCCACCGAAATGAATGGATTATCATGTTAGTAATGACGGTACCGGTCTTGTTTGTCTATCTAAGTTGTATTACTCGGAATCTAGCTGTTGAACGTTTGAGCGTTGAAAAGTTGCATAGAGAGCAAAGTGGTGGAGTTAGGCATAGAGTCCTAATCCAGTGGGCTCGTCGTAAGTTAGCGTCGCTTCATGTATGTCTAGGTAAGTACTATGCAGATACTCATATTAATAACGCGTAAATCTGGTGTGCCCCTCCCATGAATATTAATCCCCGAGACTTGTCCATCACAGCGGCAATGGTGTATACTGTATCCTGTATGCCATATTTTACAGGAAAACGCTTGGAAAACGCTCCGTTTCGAATACTGTAGTAATCGGGATTCGGGACCCATTCCTGAGTAACTAACTTATCAATAGTCTATGGACATGTGACCTGGTCACTATGCCCAGTTGCCAAATAATACGCGTAAATCAACAGTTGAACTTGTTTCCGTCCAGCGCGATTTCTCAGGCGCAAACGCCTCAACACTCCTTAACTTTGGACGCTGCACGTCGTTTCAAATCATACCACTTTGATCAAGTTAACCTAAACCCGCGTGCGAGAAAACGATACGCGCCTGCGCTTGTTCGAGATCAAGGGCTGCCGATACTGTAGATCAATGGCGACGCGTACATATGGAACTGTCGGGCAAAAAATTCAGGCGCGCGTAAATGCATTTGAATTGAAATGGTCAAATCCGCGAGGTAATGTAGGCTACGTGTATCACTACGATGGTATGTACCTCTCATTTTCCTCAGTATTAATGATTATCCTCAATTCTTCACGCTACTGGGGTACCGCATGATCAGTTGGTCAGTTGTTTCTGTTTTATCGGTAAAGGCTATTTCTCAAACAAATTGTAGCCATTCAACCTCTGTGGGATGTTAAGGGGCGAGAATTCAGCATTGGCAAAAATAAGGGGACTGAGCTTCTGATGCGTCTTCAAGAAGTTCTCCATCCTGAATTATTCTCCCCACCTGGTGGTCAGGACTTTCTTTCTGTTAATCAAAGCCTATCCCTTGACATTTGACCCACAGCATATGACGGAAAGAAGAATTTATTCTCTTTTCAGCCGTATCAGATTACAGCACAACAGGTCGACTGTTTCCTCTAGACAATTGGTCACATTACTGACATCCACTCCAAGTTCACTGTTCCTTGGGAAGCAGGACAGCCTCGTCGACCAAAAGATGTCTCCGTAAAGATAGTTTTTGTAAGGCAGATTGACGTTGGGTTTGTCGGGCTACTCTCACATTTCTTGTAATGTCTGGCTGAAGTCATCCACTGACAGGAGCCTGAGAAATCTCTTGACTGGTGACCAGAGGAGCTTATCAGCGGAGGGAGAAGCAGCTATGGCTCTGAATATGCTCAATCTATATGTTCAGTCTGCCCCCAGAATGTCTGCAATTTCTTGCTGCAACACGATGCTGGACAATTTCTCACGGACTGTGCTTTCAGGCAAGATCCCAGGATTCACAATGCAAAAAGCTTCTTCACTCCGATTAACAAGCGTAAGATTATATCATTATCACATTGGTTATAACTTAATTTTGTTTCCAGGTGCAAGTGATAAAATTCGGCCTGTCGAGCTTTGGAGAGGTTACTTCCAGTGCATCTTCTCAATTTTACTCTCTGAGATGTGATTAATGATAAACACGTTTTAGGAGTGTAAGGCCAACCTTTGATAGGCTCCTTGTTAACATCGATGTTACTGTCGGCGTAGTGTGCGTTTGTTTATTGTTCGTTGACTGATGCTAAGATGCTAATCTGTTTCATCGACAGGATTCCAAAAGGCAGGCTCGAACAAATATGCGCAGACTATCTCCGTGTCCGAAATATGCGCGACATCAGGAATGCTGAACTGGGTAAATTACGTTTATTCCTGAAAGGTATCAAGGTAGAAGTCGACCTTCCTGGTCATGCTGGGAAAAGACCGAGATCCATCAAAGACGTGGTGACCAACGTAGGCGCCATTTGTTTCGATAAAGGTGGTGACAGAGTTTCCGTTGCGGTCAGAATCTCTCTTTTGCTTGTTGGGCCCAACTCATCTGCTTCTACGCAGGACCATTTCAGACGCGCGCACGGCAGATCAATCCGTCCAGACACCCTTGGTGTTAAGATTGGGCAGGATGGTCTTTTCCCTGTTGACGTATGTAGAACGACTCAGCAATTGCTCAAGGTCAGCTCCTTATTTCCTATTGGAGCTTGTCAGACACTGATCGCATTGAAGAACCGTGCATCTCCAGAAATCGTCCGAGAAGCCCTCGATTTCTCCCCGCCTGATCCCCTCCAGCGCTTAGGTGCAATCAAAGCTGGGTGGCAACAACTTTGCTATGCTCAGTCTCCTTTTCTACTTGGTGCTGGCATTAGTGTCGAGGCTAACCCAGTCGTCGTAAACGGACGGTTTTTGCCATCACCCGGTATTGCTTTCTCACAGACGGACCCAGCCCCTCCCGCGGTAAGGACGGCGAATCTTAAGTTCCTATCCCCAACTTATAAGAGGCTGCACATTTCCAGAGACCTGGGCAGTGGGATATGTTGAGGCGGAAACTGATGTCTCCGTCCGAGTTACCAAATTGGACCGTGATCGACTTCGCGGGATGCGATATGCGAGTCTTGAGTTCATTTGTTAGAGATTTGCAGAAAGTGATGATGGAGCGTGGTCAGTTCCATTTCAAATTCTGTAGCTAACATGTAGAATTGATTTGTGCTTTGACTCTTAGGAATGAGTAAGGCAGGAACTCATATATCTTGCATTGCTATGCTGATTTTGTCGTGTAGCAGGGGTCAAGGAACCTTACAGCATTGTTCGAAAATCCGCGCATGATGATGTTGCAGAGGTAAGTTCTTCTGTTCTATGTGGCCAGATCGGACGTGAACCATTACTTCACTAGCTATTGAAGGCAATGGCCAGAGAATCAAATGCTCAGATGATGCTTGTCATTTTGCCTGAATCTGCCGCTGAAATCTACCGGCAGGTCAAGCGATATGGGGACATCACCAGCGGCATGGTGACTCAGTGTGTAGTAAGTTCGCAGTATGTTTATGCGATCGAAAGCAGCTAAGGCATTTGATGTCCAAGAAATGGTCTGGAAAGCTTGCTCGGGACGCTCAGAGCGGGCGGTGCAATCAGTACCATAACAATCTCATTCTAAAGTAAACCTTCCATGAAAACTTCAAGAGCCCTTGAATGATACTTTTCTTAAGGATCAACGCGAAACTTGGCGGGACGAACTATCAACCGGTCGATGCAGCCATGATCAAATTGAGAGAAACACCAACCATGATATTGGGTAAGAGTTATTATATATAGAATCCTCTGACTAAACGGAAAGTAGGGGCGGATGTGAGCCATCCAGGACCCGGCAGTATTCTTCCATCAATCGCATCGTTGGTGGCCTCGGTGGACTATGGTATGCTGAGATATGTGGCTTCGATCAGGGTCCAAGAAACGCGCACCGAGATCATCCAGGACCTCGGTGCCATGTTCAAGGTGAGCATGGCGTGCATGCTGCTCGATAAGCCTACTAATTTGATGTTCTCAAGGCCGCTCTTGTGTTGTTTGCTAGCAGGAATGGTTTTTTGCCTGCTAGAATCATCATGTTCCGCGATGGTGTCTCGGAGGGAGAGTTTTTGACCGTTAAGAAGCAAGAAATTGAAGCCATGGCCCGTACGCATCGACTCACATTACAAGGTCTTTGGCTGACATGTCTGTCACCCTAGCGGCCGTCTTTGAATTGTATAGGGGCGTTCCGCCGCCGAAATTGACTTTCATCGTCGTCGGAAAACGTCACCATTTCAGGTTTTTCCCTATGGATCAAGCTTCGACTGATTTCAAAGGCAACGGAAATTTGCATCCTGGATTCGTGGTCGACCAAGGTGAGATGATCCTTGCCGGTGCATACATACTTTGTGGGCAACTTACCTATTTTGTAGATATTGTTCATCCGGTGTTTCATGATTTCTATCTGCAGTCCCAACCTGGTCTGAAAGGGAGTATGTATTTCAGGTCATCACTTTCCATGTATATTGCTGACGCTGGTTCCTTGCTATGAATAGCGAGCCGCCCCAGCCACTACACTGTTCTTCAGAATGATTTAAATATTCCGATTGACGGGTATGTTTGCTCCTTCACTTCGGAGACATGTTTATCTCACATTTCCTGGAACATCGTAAGCCTCCAACAAGTGGCGTATGTCCTGTTCTTTGTCCTCTTGTGAGCTCTGAGCCCAACCGTTCTTCCACAGGTATGCCTTGTGCCACTGTTACTCGCGTGCGACCCGGTCCGTCAAGATCCCTGCGCCAGTATACTGTAAGATGCTGTCTGTTTGCCTTTTGCAGCGTTGCTCACTCTGTTTGCTCACCTTGCAGACGCCGATGTTAGTATTTTAAAACACATCCTTCGCTGGTTGACTAAACTGATACTGGGATTGTGTAGCTTGTTTGTCGAAGAGCCAAGTTCCATTTCGATGATTTCGTCCGCGACGATTCTAATTCCGTCAACTCGGACGACGAGAAGCCACACCTGGACTTTTACAAGGCACATTTCGATGATATCAACATTCGTATGCAAACCAGGATGTATTTTGTGTAAACTCATTGAGGTGGGACTTGCGGTGGGACTTGTGGAATAGCGAAGACTTTATAGGATACCCATTTCTTGCAGAGTGTTGAAGGAACGGAGGATTGTACATTTTCTAGGTTTGGTTTTACTTGAAGTTTGTAGCGTTTCTTGTATGTACATGTCAGAGTAGTGTCTGTTAGTGATTGTACTTGGATCCGATTCAGTGTAGTGTTTTAACGAAATCTAACGAATGTCCCGATTACGCAATCATTGAATTGTCTGAAACTCGGCTGAATTGTTGTTGTCTTCGGATTCCACACACGCGCTGCTGGCTGGCACGGCTACCCTCCATCCTCGGACTTTCCACGACACGAATTCTCACCACCATTCCCATATCCACACTCTCCGCAATCCTACATACATACATACCTATCACCCCAACAATTAAACAACCCAAAAACTTTCGAACCCGAAAACCAATACCAAAACCGAAACCGAAACCAAGACCCGACTCAGAAACACACCATGGCGAACAAAGGCTGGTTCAATCTCGAGACAGCGGGCGGGGTGATCCCTGAGACGCAGTTCTTCGAGGGCGACTCGGCGTTCAAGTTCCTCGGGCTGACGAGAGCGCAGAGGCTGTATGGGTTCGTTGGATGGTGCGTGTTTCTCTGGTCACCTCGGTTCCATTGATGGGAGAAGTGAGACTCACGGACAACGGCGCTGCAGTCTCGCTACTGGGTTTTTACTGAGCATATTGGGCTCCGTGTTGCTGTTTTTGGGACAGCTGGGTATCTTTGCTGGTGGGTCGTCTCCGTATATGTATATTTGACGCGCACCGGTTCTTATGATGCTGTCGTGGCATAAACTAATAGTCCTCTATGTTATCGGAACGATCGTGTCTCTTATTGGCACGGGATTCCTTATTGGCGTGCGTTGCTCTGTCACTGTATGCTTTCTGTAGATGCTGATTCGTTGAATTCGATTAGTTCTTCAAGCAGTTGAAGCTGGTGAGGCGTCTATCTGATGTTGCTGCTGCTGCTGCGGAGATAGTAGTCGCTAACGCACACGTCGCTTGTTCGTTTGTAGATGTTCAAGCCCATCCGAGTCGTCGCGACCTTTGTGTTTCTCGCATCTATAGGAATGGTGTTCGTTGCTGCGTTTGTCTTGAAGAACGACGTGAGTCCCATCGGTTCCATTCATCCAAGGTATTTGTCACTGATTCTGGTTTCTAGATCCTATGCATAAGTGCGTCCTTTCAGCCAAGCCCAGCGCTTTCACTAACCAAAATCAATTAACCCGTGAATATAGTCTTCGTGATCATAGAATACCTGGCGTACACGTGGTACACGCTGTCGTACATTCCCTACGCACGAACGGCAGTTATCAAGTTTGTCGGGCTCGGCTGATTTGTTTCGTGGCTGTGACGGTTCTCATGGTGCTTCCTCGCTACGTGACTTCTTCCGATTGTATCTCGTATTTAATAAATGTTCCTCGCTGACGGTTCATGCAACAACAATATTGATAATCATACATTTCCCGCTATTTGCTACACCGTATTCTTACAACCGCGATGGACTGGCGTTCATCTAAGAGGAAATATTTGAATGTTTCCAAGTTGGAAGGAACAAAGGAACGCACCCTCGGTAGTTGTTCTTCATGTCCCTCAGAGCATCGATAACGGCGCTCTCTGGGGTATGCATAGAAGCCGACGTCGCAGAGCTGATCTGTGTCAGAAACATCTCGTTGTTTTGATGTAAACAGACGCACCGCACAGCCTCGCTTCCAAGACGCATAAAGACATTCCACTCCTTCTCGTCCCCAATCGTCGTCAATCCCGTGGTCACCTTGTTATGCTTGACAAGATCACTGAGCCTCGCAATCGCCTTGCTCTCCGGATCGACGGACTTGGCAAAAGCAAGGTTGGCAGCCGTGTACTCGTGGCCATTGTATACGACGGTGTTATCAGGCAATGTGCCGAGATAGCTGAGGGCGCGGTTCATTTCATCACCAGTCCCCTCAAAGAACCTGCCGCAGCCGGCAATGAAGAGGGTGTCGCCGGTGAACACGCTGGCGGGCTGAGACTGTTTGGCCGAGTCTGTGACGTAATAGCATATCGAGTCTTGGGTATGGCACGGAGTTGCTAGACACCTGTATGACGCGGAATTGAGTGGGGCGGCAGGAGACTCGAAGTGAGAACAGGTACTACTTGATGTGGGTATTGTCGCCCAGCGTAAACTCGTCCTTGTCTTTGACGAGTTTGGTCAGAGCAAGGACCTTGTCGCTGCCGCCGTAGACGGGTGCGTCGGGAAACTTGGCAGCCTGAGAGACTACGTCAGTGTGCGACGATGGGCGTGCACGTCGAGGTAACGCACAAAGTCCTGTCGATCCCGAGGGCATCAGAGGGATTGTCTAGATAGAGGCAAAAGAATGACCTTGTTGCCTCCGCTGTGATCATAATGATGGTGTGTGGTGATTGCTGCAACGATGTGGACACCGAGATGGCGCGCAGCGGCTACTACCTTTGGGACGTCGTATGGGTCGACTGCGGCGGCCTTGTTTGATTTGTCGTCGATGAGGAGGTAGGCGTAGTTGTCGTCGCGGACAGGGACGGGGACGACGCGCATGTTTGAGCGGTGAGAGGTGGAGAAAGAGCGATGATGGATGATGCGGCGAAACATATGCAGGAACACGTGCTGAGTCTAAGTACTAAGTGATCGAGAGTGATCGGCGGCAGTCTGTCGCTATCGTTCGCTCTCTCTCGTCGAGTGCTGGACACCGATGGGCCACGCTCCTTCGAAACCAGTTCCAAGCCCGACCAACCAGCCATGGCCATACCCTACACATCCTCCTACGCCCATTCCCAGACCCATTCCCGCTCCCTCTCAGAGACCTCCAGTCGCTGAGCCCCAGCCCCCGCCGACTCCCACGCCAAAACCTACCACCCAGATCCAACCATCACCTCTGCCTCCCTCAGAGACACAAACAACCACCCAGGACCCTCCACTACCTCCACCGCCCCAATCCCAGTCCCCGTCCCCATCTCCATCCCCTCCGTCCAATCCTCCCACACAAAATACCACCACTCCCCCTGCAGAATCCCCCAGCGACTCGCCCAGTACCCCCTCCCAAGTCTCTTCTGCCCCAAGTGCTAGCGAAGCACCAACAGACAACTCGAGGTCCAGCGCTCAGCCATCTTCATCATCAGATGTTTCCTCCTCCCCATCTCCATCCAACACCGTCTTGGCAGGCGGTGGCGATTCTCCAAACACAGACTCACAGGATACAATGACTGTCACAGTCTACCCCACCATAACCTCCCCCAACCATTCCGGCGTCCCGTCCGCACTCCCCACCGGCTCTTCTGCCGATATACCCAACGCGTCGGGCGCCACACGCACCTCGAACACCGGCGCCATAGTCGGCGGTGTCCTCGGCGGTCTTGGTCTTCTCACCTTGCTCGTGGTGGCGTTCTTCATCTTCATGCGCCGGCGCCGGAGGCGTACCGCGCCCTCTGCAGAGTTCCTCAACAGAGGGAACTTCACTTTCCAATCTCTTCCCTCGTTTGCCAACCAGTCACCGTCGTATGGGGCCTCGTCTCCGTACAGCTCGCAGTCGTATAACCAATCATCCCCCAGTGCAAACATATACCCCTTCGCTGCCCGCCGATAATCGTGCATTTCTCACAGGCTCCGTTCCTGCCCTTTTCGTGCTCCTTGTTTTCAATTCATCTGATCCTTCTTCGCATATGTTTGTTAACCTTATATCCTGACCCATGTACCACCTGCAGGCTGCTTTCGATACACGGTCTGTGTATGTTACCCTTATATCCGTACTTATGTACTCGAGTACAAGCTGTTTTCTATGAGATGTGCACCACAAACTTGATGACCTCCGACTGATAAAGAAGCATTAAAATTAAAACAGCAATACAAGACCAATAAAATAGCTCTACAACATTCGACATCTTACAAGGACGCCATCTCAATCGCTCAAAATAGCCTGCACAACATTCCCCACCCTCAGCTGCCTCAGATCCGTATACGTCTAAAACACACGCAGTCAGGGTATTCCATCATCAACGCACACAAACGAAACCCGACTCACCTGGCCACATCCAACAAAAATGATGGGTTGCCCAGTAACGTATGTCATCGACAGGGCTGCTCCAACCTGGCAAAGCAATCAGTCGTTCAGCGATCCGTATCAAGTGCATTCGAGAACACTGCATCGTTGTTGACCCACCTTGTCATCCACCGTGTCCCACTTGGTGACAAGCATCCCGTCGATACCGCGTCCCTTCCCGGACCCCGAGGCAGACGAAAAGTCGCGTAATGCCCGGTCAAACTTGGTCAACTGATCAACAGCTTCGTTCCCGACCAGCGCCTCGCCCACGAATATGATCTTGTCTGGATTGTTCACTGATACCAACTGGAGCGGATCGTTAGTCTGGATCGTACATAGAGAAGAACATTGACTGACTTTGGCAAGTGCGCGCATCAACGGCTAGATAATATAACCTTTAGCATAGCTTTGATGAAAGCAACCAAGACGACGCACCTCGTTATCCTGCATACGTCCTGCCGTGTCAATCAATACGACATCAAAGTCGTTATCCCTAGCTGCATGACACTCATGAGGAACAGTCACCCACACACAACAGAAGAAACCATCGCCCTACCATACGCTATCGCCTCTTTCGCAATAGCAGCCGCGTCCTTTCCATATCCGCGTTCAAACAGCTCCACCCTTCCCTTACTGTCCGCCGCGCCATTCACACCAAGCATTCCCAGATTCCGAACATGCACCCGGAGCTGCTCGACCGCTCCACTCCTATGTAGGAGATAAAACACACTGCATAAGATATATCCATAAGACGAGACCACGCACCGGAACGTATCGCACGCCGCGATCAGCACGCGAAGGCCATTCTGGATCAGCCAGAAGCACACCTTGGATAGGTTGGTGCTCTTCCCTACACCGTTAACGCCTACGAACGTGATGCTGTACGGCATCCGTTGCTGCGACGACGGCAGCGGCGACGACAGCTTCGTTCGGATGGACAGCAACAGGTCCGTGGACGTCTTTGGCGTCAGAATCCGCGTCAGCGATGTCGACAGCGCCAGCCGGACGGCAGCGCTCGTGGCTACGTTTCGCGTCGATAAAAGTTCAATGAGCAATGTTCTTGCAAAAGACGAGAAAAGAAAGACAGACATTGAAAGGTCCCGACCTTTTTACCCACAAGGCTCTCCCCAACGCCTTCACACACCTTGTCCGCGATCTCCATCGCAACATTCTTCTTCATGAGATGCTGCTTCATCCCCTCCAGCACAGGCTTCAGATCATCCTCGGTCAACACCTTGGACACCCTGAACCGGGCAAACAACGACCCAATTGCGCCAAGCGAACTTGAGCTCGAGCTCGGCGCCGCCTTCCCCTGCAGTGTGCTCGCGATGAACTTGTCCGTCTCGTCGTCCTTCGAAAACTCCCAGTCCTTGACCTCGTACATCCCATCGCGGGTGCGCGTGCCCAGGGACGCCTGGTCCACCAGTGCCTGCAGGTCATGCGACCCGATGTTGGCATTCTTCGCCGCATCGTATTTCTCCGTGCTGAAGTCGAGCGACGCCATGTCGGCGTCGGTGATGGGTTCGTCGCCCCATTTGCGTTGCGTCTTTGCTTTGCTTTTGCGTTTGGCAGGCGGTTCGGTGCTGCGGGTGTGGTCGTATCAGACGTGTATGAGAATGAGTAAAAGGTTGGGGTGGGTGTCGGGACTCACTCGGATGTGGGGATGTTCTCTCTCCCTGCACCAGACTCCGCTCTCCCGCCCCTGCCCCCACGCCGTCCACCTCGACCACGTAGTCTGCTTTTCAGGGCCTGGACGTTTCTCGCAATTTGTTGTTCGTCATTGGGAGCGTCGGAAGAAAGCGACGGAGCTGCACCGATAGGTCAGGTTTGTAAAGAGCGATAGAGCATAAACACTGCGTTGCGCACCAGTGGTTTGGTCGTCTGACGGTGGAGTGGGCTCTGGAGGCGGGCGGATGGCATTTCGCACACGCAGTTTGCGGTCCTGTACACAGTGGTTAAGGTGTCTCCACGTATTGGTTTTCACAATGCATTACCTTCTCTTCCAAGCCTCGGAGAACCTTGTCGAATATCTCATCCCACCTTTCAAATGCTTTCCCAAAGTCCCAAGACGTCACATCGCTGGCTACAGCTTTCGCCGTGTTGATAGCATGTACGGATGCCACGAACGTCGTGAGGAAAGGCTCGAACGACTTGACGAAGAGCGACTTGAGTGCAGCCAGCAGGTCATTCACGTACGTGAGCTGGAGGATACGTTGGTACGCCACCTTGGAAATTTCGGAGAATCAAGGTTCATACTTAGTTGCACGTCATACATGGAAAAGGCTACACACCACGAAGATAAGCTCGAGGTCGTTCACAAATGTCCATTTAACAGCGTGGCCATCCTTCTCGTATTGCTCCTCCGTCGTTCGCCCTTCTATTAGTGCTTCGCGGATAAGGGAATTGACGGGTGACGCCGAGGATGATGCGAGGTGTGCAGCATCTGGTGTGAAAGACCGTGACCATAGAACAAGACCACCTGGACAAGCAGCGGATTAAGAAAAGTCTAGCACATGTATCGTATACTGCACCTTTATGAGAAATAGAACAGTGATCAAGCATTATAGAGAGTATGAGGTGAGCAGTGAGCGTGGACACAAATATAACTTCCGTTAATTCTGATCACGTGTGCTACTGTGGTATCATGGGTACGAGTAAATGACTTCTGAGTCTGAAGAATCCAGAGTCTTGACTCGAAGATTCTTATCTCGGTGTGATCGTCTGCAATATTTATCGCATATACTCTTTGGCTCACAGAAGAAACGAGGTAAACGTGCATCCCTTCTCTACTAAGCCGGCTTCGATATCCCACACCGATCGACAAATGGTCTACCTGACTTGGCTTGACGCGAGATGGTACAAAAGATCGAAGGACCTCCATTGTCGAGCACTGGCAACTTTGAGCAAGTTTGTAACTTTCTCATGACCAGATCTGCACCAACAGAGATGAGTTTCAAGGTTTACGGGGGGCTCAAAATGACAAACAGGACTGCAAATACCTCCGTATTGTTAAAACAAATATGGACTAATGCTGATTCAATGTTCCAGACGTGTCCGTACCGTGCTCCTCCAACCATCTTCTGACTTCTTTTTTGGTAACCATTCCAATAACCCGGGTCGTGTCTTCAATGCTTCGATGCCGGTACAAACGCATAATATATCCACAGATACTCCAGACATCTTCCCAAGACGCATCAAACAGCTCCCACCAGCAATTGGGAGGGGTGGAGGGAAGTGGGATGTTCAGATGCCGCACGGTGAGCAAAATTGCGGCACTGACTATAGACGGAACCTGGTAAAGTGCATAGACCGCTGTCTGAAGACTAAGACGATATTAGGGGGAAAACGAGCCATTTCAAGAAAAGCGCTCACGCATCATTTAGGTAACCCCAAGCTCGTGTACACGCATCCTCCCGGAATGTTAGGCCCAAGACTCGAAGATAGTTTACAAGAGTTCCATATGGCAAAACCACATGCACGTTGAAACCCAATCGTTTCAATATTTGCATTTCAGCGACCACGAGCGCGTCTTTGAGGTCGTAGAACGTGTTCCCAAAATACGACATGGGTGCGTATCGGAACTCTTTTTCGGTGTGTTCTAGAGAATATGTCGCCCGTTGCAAAAGAAGGTCGTACACGTTGATAAGATCTCGCATTCGCAGTGGACATTCCTCTAGTTTGGATGCCAGATAGAGTGCACCCATTCCGATATCCTGTGCAAAATAGATGAGGCACCGATGTTATAACGAGGGCGATAGACACTTACCCCAACACCAAACTGTTTCATTGAGGTAACATACCAGAATCTTTGAAAAAGAATCTGAGCTGTAGCTACAGCAACTTGTTTCCTTATCTCCATGGTGGTCAGGGAAGAATATGAATAGCCAAGTTTCGGACTCACTGGTTCAATAAAATGCCTGCTTGATGTATGAGCTTACATCCATACGCCCTGAGATCTTCCTCAAGGTCTGCAGGTATCCCATCCTCTCGTGAAGGACTCTTCTCTATTTGGGACAAGGAAGCGATGGGGTAGAGGTTCGTCGACATCTGAGAGACGAGGTAAGTTTGGCCGTATTATTTTCTGAGTGTCCTGAGTAAATAGCCTTCTAAAGTAAACAAACGAACTTTGCACTCACTGGGGCAACACCGGGGCGACGATGTCAAATCTCCCAGCCAAACCAGTGGACTCTCTTCAAAATGACAGGCCAGACTCACGATTTTCATCGGATGATTTGAGAGAACGACGCCTTCCACGCCCCACAGCACCAGCAGCAGTCAGGTATGACCGTGGCGACGTCTACGTACCAAGGGCTCGGGCAGACTCTTATGTTGCTCCTCCGTTTGATGAGAGGAGAGATCATGATCCACGAAGAAGGGACTACAACAGCGATTGGAATAGAGATCATACATGGGAGAGCAGACCTCGCGAGAACAGAGCCCGGGATCGAGGACCACGATTTGGGGATCCTGAGCATGACAGGAATCGTCGAGAGTTCGATAGAGATCGGTTTCCTGAGCGGGGCAATGGCTACCCCCCGCGAGATCGGTACAGAGACGAGTACATTAGACGTGACCCAAGACCCCTTTCACCCCGGCGAGGTATGTCGTCAATTCATTGCCTCGTGTTGCTTGATTCACGAACATGCCCTAGATTCATCTTCGTCATTCCGTCGCTCAAGGTCACCACGCGACCGATGGGTCATGTCCTCACCCCCGCGATATCGAGGCATGGGAATGCCACGTCCGAGAAGTCGCTCCCCGCCGCCTCCCAAACGCATGAGGCTCGGAAACCATTCGATCGATACCAGCTCGTACTCAGCTCCTCGTCTATTCGAAAGTGACAGGCGATCTCAAGAACGAAGTCGCTCTCCACGTCGGCGCTCCCGTTCACGGATAAGGTCTCCGTTTCCGACCAGACGTGAGGCGACTCCGCCTGCCACGGCAATGCCTATGAATGAAGACAAGACACTACCACAACAGTCACCCTATTCCGAGGAACTGCCTACGTTGTCCTCAGAGTCTGAACATCACAGTCGAGACAGAGCGCTTCACGCCTCACCAATGCCTAAAACAGAAGAAATTGTGGTCAAAGCTGAAGTTTCTCCGACTTCTGAGTCGCCTTCCAGAGCAGAGGCGAAGAGGTCTCCTGAACGCGAAATTAAACAGGATGTCCAGAATGATGTCAAGCTTCGCGAGCGATCGCCTTCCCCACCCAGACAACCCCGTTTACGGGGCCCACAACCACCTGCTCCTTTACATCACCGCTATACCTCCCGTTCCCCCCCTCGTGGACCTAGGAATCACCCAAAGGGTAATACCACACCTACCGGTCCTGCCTCCCATCATCCGCCAGGTCCACGCGGCCAACGCCGACCGTATCAAAATACTGCAGCCCCACATGCACCTCCTACCGCCCAAGTTCCTGCTCCATCTCCAGCCCCTGCTCTGCCTGCGGCCTCTCAGAATCACGATATACCCATTTCAGATCCCGAGCTAAAAGTTCCCTTCCCCGAGATTCCGGTTCGCGAACCACGCCCAAGTATAACTCGGGAACTTGACCTTGAAGTTCGTTGCTTTCTGTCCTGTTATGCTATATCTGACAAGAGTTCTGCACAGATGGCCCGCGTTCAGGCGCATCGAGCTCATCTTGCTTCTGAGTACACCCAGATTGCGAAGCTCACTCGGCGAGCACTGCATGAACTTGATACGGCTGCCATTGACCTTCGTGCTGCGGAGCTACGCCGTAAAGTTGCAGATAGTCATGTGGAAAAGGCGCGTGCTGGGATTCTCGGTATTGACGCTGCACCGATCGATTCGCCTGTACCATAACGTACTTGTTTTGTTGGCATCACTTTATATCACATAGCTTCAGTCTATCTGTTTACAGGACTTCGATCGGTACGAGTTTGGGAATCCGTAATGCGTAATGAAAAGGTCTACTTTGGCATCGGTCTACACTCCATGTATGTCCGCCCGGGGTCTATGGGTAACGCGCAAAAGAAACCAAGATCCTGGTATATGCCCTATTCAGAGGCGCAGAGGTGTACAGAGACACGATGACTGACCTGCATTGCCTGAAACAATCTTTTCGAGTTCATTTGCAACTTGACGCCGTGATTCAGTCTTAATCAAAAGTACACACTGCAAATAACTTACATCTATGCAATCTCGCTCTCCCCCTCCTGCGCCACCTTTGCGACAAATTTCAGATTGCGGGC
This sequence comes from Hypsizygus ulmarius, assembly GCA_018851835.1. Classification (NCBI taxonomy): domain Eukaryota; kingdom Fungi; phylum Basidiomycota; class Agaricomycetes; order Agaricales; family Lyophyllaceae; genus Hypsizygus; species Hypsizygus ulmarius. The sequence goes on along the minus strand of JABCKG010000009.1, from coordinate 62,722 downwards.
TGTCCCGTTCACTGTCAAATGTGTATTCTGCTTGGGGGTCGTGCTGAAGAGCACGGTGGTCTGGTTAGGACTCTGCGGTCGGAGCGTGAGATACAGATACACACTGCAATGAATGCTTTGAGAACACTGCTTGCGTCTTTTGCAGCTACTTCTGTCTTGGGTTGAGTGAACATGACAGAGAAGGGGAATTTTTTTTTGGAGATCCATTCTTTGCTGGCCTTTCCTGGTGACGTCATACATAGTACGTAGGTAAGTTATTTGGAAGTTATGGCTGCAGAATCATTTTCAGAATGGTCTCAGTGGTAACGTTACTACAATAAAGCTTTGGAAAAGCTCCATCCACCATAAAAAATAATTATAATCGCCTCGTGTATAGTATTGCACTGCGGCTCGCACCCAATCCGAAAGGTCAAAAACACTCTGGGCGGGGCATTTGTTTGCTTTTACACTCCGCGCTTAGCCAGAAGACCACCCTTGATGTCTGGGTCACTGCATACGCGGATCCTATCAATCCAACAGCATAGCAAAGCAGGAGATTTGGGCTTACATGGTCAAACCAACCATTGCTGCTCCTAGATTTTCTGAGACCTGTATAAATAATGAGGTGCAATAAATTCCGACAACTCAATCAGGACCTACCTCAGCCAGAATTTTTGGGTTGTTGTAGTGTGTGACCTGGAAAGAGAAAAACTGAGATGAGTTCTGACAACAACGCCAAGTAGATAAGGCGAGAACAAACCGCTTGAACAATCGCACGGGCACGTTTGGCAGGATCACCAGACTTTGTGAGGAGAATGATTCAACAATCAAATCACTGAGGAATGATGATCACGACGAACATGGAAGATACCCGATCCAACAAATACTAGAGTGAATGAAACATCAGCAAAAATAGTTGGAAAAGTGGATTACGGCGTACCACCATCACAACCAAGCTGCATCATCAAGGCTGCATCAGCTGCAGTGCCAACATCTCTCAGATGATGTGAATCTTCCACGGTGCGTTTGGGACGTACCAGGTGTAGCAATACCTCCAGCAGCGAAGTTCACTACTGGAAGACGCTTTAATCGGGCAGTTTCCTTGAGGAGATGAAACGGGGCCTGAATGTCCTTGGCAAAGAGATATAGCTCCTCCTCGTTCATAACGCTCGCCCTCCGGATCTGACTCATGACCGCGCGCGAATGACGAACAGCCTCGACGACGTTTCCTGTGCCGGCTTCACCCTTTGTACGAATGAAGGCCGCACCTTCAGATATACGCCGCAAAGCCTCGCCAAGGTCGCGAGCACCGCAAACAAATGGAACTTTGAACCCATGCTTGTTGATGTGATGCTGATCGTCTGCAGGAGTCAGGACTTCCGATTCATCAATGTAGTCGACTCCAATGGCCTGAAGTATCTATTTTAGGCGTCGTATCAGATCATGTGAGAGAAGAAATTTGGATGCTGGATCGTTTAATTACCTGCGCTTCCACGAAGTGTCCAATTCGGACTTTGGCCATAACAGGAATCGTCACCGCATCGACGATCTCCTTGATCATTTGGGGGTCGCTCTATATAGAATTCAGCGTTGCCTGTGCTACTGCAAGTCCCAGAGCCATACCATACGAGCGACACCGCCTGCAGAGAAATATTTCAGTAATTGATCATCTCAGCTGAAGAAACCCAATACCTTCCGCGCGTATGTCTGCGGGGACTCGCTCAAGTGCCATGACCGCACAGGCCCCGGCTTCTTCGGCGATTCGAGCCTGGAGAAGGATGTCAGTCTGAGTGCATTAGGTTTTGTGGCAACATAATCTCTTACCTGTTCAGCGTTGATAACATCCATGATAACTCCGCCCTATTCGAACTTGTCCAGCAAAAATTTCAATATGACAATTTTTGTATAAACCTTAAGCATCTGTGCCAAACCGGACTTGACCTGTAGAATGGAACTCGAGGTCAAAAAGGTGGAAACAAAGCTAAAGTTGCTTCGCATACTCCAAAGGTACCTAAACTGTTCCCTCCTTCTCTTTGGGCGGAACGCGCGGGGGCCGTAGATGGTACGCTCGCTGTCCCAACTCCATGAGGGATCGCCGGTCCTTGTATGCTCGGTGTGGTTATCGGGGTGCTCATGTTCAACACAAAGAATGAGTGAGGGAGGAAATTTTGAAAAACAGCCAAGGCTTGAATTCTGACTCCTCATCGATTTCCGATGTCATGCGGCGATCCCCCCATGTAACCCTAACCCTAACCTTGGTTTACATGGATCTTGAAATCAGTGGAATTGGCTTGCAGCCTGACCTCATAACGACACCGAGCATACAAGGACCGCGCTGTTCTCGCTGACCACAAAACATGTAGGTACGTATGAGGTATGAGATTCATGAACACTTTCGTACTCTTTGTCGATATAGAGAGAAATAGATAGCATATGCAACGCAGAGGACTCGGTAGTGATATTGACGCATACAAGACGCGATCTTGGCATGCCTGGACATGTCATTGTAAGCATCGGATTCCCGAACCCCAATCGATTGTCCGTCGACAGCTCACTGCCATCTCACATGATACTGCCGCATCGGTTAACTGTTGTAGCGCAGGATGAGTTCTGAATGGACGTATAGACAAGAAAGTGAATATCCACATTAAAACCCCTTCGCCTTCAACCATTCAACGATATCGTTTTTCCAGTGCCCGCCTGATATGACTAGGTTTTTTGACCTGACAATCTCAACTCTCATGCGTGTAGCCTCGGGTGAATCTCTTTTGAAGAGAGTGTGAGATAACTCCTTTGCCAGCGCCTGGAGCAGAAGGTGTACAATGAATTCCAATGCACCTACGGTGGAATGCACTTACGTTGGCATTGCCATCCACGTTCCGTATCAGAACGAGATACCGTGTGCCACCATTCCGCACATCTGTGTACACGGGGAGGTTACCCCGAGTGTTTCGGGGGACATAATAAGGATAGAGGATGGAAGCGGGCTGCGCGGTAGCACTTGGAGATGCCGCAGCAACTTGGGTAAAGGGCCGGACGCCACGAAATATGAGTGGAGCCAGATGGTTCTGGAGAGACCTTAGCATCTGTATGTGGTTCGAAATTAACACGCGATGGGCCGGGTTTGCGGGTTCCGCACAAGGCGCAGGTGTTGTCCGTCCGGGGTTGAGAAAAGGAGGGAATGGAACCGGACTGTGAAGGGTGGAAGTCTCGCAGATTACCAGACCAGGCCAAGTTTCAAGACAAGTGCCTGAAGTAGAAAAGGGAGGAATCAAGAGGATACTGTATCAGGCTATACAGTATCAGGTGTGAGGGCCGTGGCACGTTGATCGAAAAAAATAAATGTGGCGCCTGCAGTAAGCGAACCATTTTAGGAACCATGATTGGAACCATGACTTGGCTTCGACCTGAATTCAACATTGTTTCAATGCCAGCCGTGTCACAATCAGGACCGCTTGCAGCTGCCCGTTGATACTTTCAGATGGGCCCTGCTTCCCGAACTGTTCCAGATGCTCTGCCAGGAGCTGCCTCGTAACTGGCATCACCTGGATCGGAGAACGTGGGGTTTCCTTGTCATTTGTCGTTTCCTAGATCTGCTTCCTGTGCCGACACCCACTAATATTACCCATGCGGCGTCTGGGTGATTGTATTTAAAGAACCCTTTACGTAGCTAGGGCGGTTTCAAAGGGCCATTTCACTCTTATCCGACTCGGGTTCTGTCAGGTCTCACTTTCCAATATAAATTCCCAGTTCCGTCTACCACTGTTCCTTTCTATCTGTCTACTATGTCCTATCAAGTGCCTTATCCTCTCACTGACCTTTCCCTCAACGCCTTCATTCCGACCCCTCCGTTCAATATGGCCAGTAGGATGAGCACTGGCCTGCTCCAAGCCTCGTCCTCAAGCCCAGGAGAATGGTCGTCCACCACATACTATGACCAGTCCCCTGCGAGCTCTTGGGGGATTCAATTTTCTGCCTATAGCCAGGATGACGCCGAGTATTCCCAGTCGGTCATGCCATTGTCTGAAGTCGATGGTGTGTAAGCCGTTTCTGACCCATCGATGCCCGGCTCATTGATTTCTCCAGTTCCGCCGTCCCCGTCGTCTGACACATGTTCATCATCCTCCACGGATATGTTGTCGGCATCGCCTCCATCCGCTCCGCAGTCGGTTCATGTCATTTGCAATGCGCCTCTGGTGGCACCGATCCCATTGCCTTATCATTCTCCGTCGTTCTTGCAATTTGAATTGCCAGACATTGAGCAAGATCTGTCCCGTCCACCCTACACTCGACGGATTTCGAAACGTAAACGTCCATCTGATGAATTTCCTGAGGAGTCATCAGTACCGAAGAAGCTCGTGGTGACTTCATCATCCCAACAGCGCGTCATCACTGAGACCACCTCTTTTCGGCGCTATGCCCCGCATGTAAAACGCCCCAGATTACATTGCCATACATAATATTGCCATATGATATGTTAACAATGAACTAGCCAATGGAGCCATTGTATGTTGATCGACCTGCATGCCATTCATTGTGCTTGTCTGACAAACTACTTATAGCAATTTGGCCTGAGCCTTCAGGTGTCAAGCAGCTCTGAGACTCCTGTCCTTCTGCTTCCATTACAAGTAGGAACTGCGACGTTCCGCCATCATAGCTGCGCTTAGTAGCGTGGTAGGGCCGAATGCGGTTTGAAAAATAGCTTGCGGTGATGCGCGAGGTAATTCTTCTGTCTACCAGAACGTATATAAAATGACGTGTATACTATTCTACTTACATATCGAGTGCTCTAAATGAGACAATTCATTTCGATAAATCTGCAACTACGAATGGTGACCGGTATCACAAGAAGTACATAGTCTTGCTTGATGCTCTGTTGACTGGCAAGGGCTTGCTGTGGTAGAATCATCTGCGAAGGTAAGGTTGGAATCAGGGCCGAAATGAAATTCCCCTCGGGCGCAAACAAGCTAAGAAACAGATGCTAAGCCAACTGCAATCATCAAGAAAGAGGCTGAGGAAACCATACATCTGCATCTGCAAGAACAATATCGACATGATTGCGAGATGTAATGAATGTAATGACGGCATCAGGAACTTACAATAGACTGGTGCTGGGATGGATAGTGAGCGAGTGGCTTTGGCATAGACATGGCACAGGGCAAAGGATAGCTCCTGGAGCCCAGGGAAAATAAACTCCAGCTGCGAATTTGATTTCTAGGAAGGGGCGGCTCACTTTTCAATGTTGGCACTGAAATTCTCATCTAGAAGGACACTGTAGTGGCTCGACCGAGATGCTAGAACCGCGAGATTCGAAAGAATAAAAGTTACAGCAAAGTTACTGTGATAGGCATGATATACGCACTCCCTTTCACAGCGGCATGACCCTGAAGATAGAAATCAAGTGTAATAGGGTGGCGGACGCCCTCATCGGCAACGAATCCTGCGTGGACATTGCCGGTCTTGTCTTGAGTGCTAAGCCATGCAAAAGATCAATGGAAAATGATAACGGACGCAAAATAAACACAACCTTCCATCCGGGGGAAAAAAGACTACGTGGTGTCTACGGAAGACCAAGTCAGATGAGCCTAGGGGAACAGGCAAACACCATGCCTTTTCCCAACCACGATGAACGTAAGGAGCGGCTGCGGGTCCTGCAGTGTCCTTCCATTCCAAATTTCATCGAACGCGGCTGGGCGACAAAAAGTGAAATGATGCCTGAGAACGACGAAGCTCGACGGACTTTTGATCGCGCAAACTTCTTTTTCAGCAATGCTTTCGAATTCTCCTTCGGAGACCCCATCCCTGAAAAAGATGAAACGCTTTGGATTCGCCCTGTTCTGCATACCGAACGCTGTGATAGCATCTTTTACCATGTCCTTCAGTCCCTCGATGACCTCAAGCCTTGGATGTTGGATTCCCGTATGAGCCGCGTATCGCGTGGCATGCTCATCATATGACCATACGAGACCTGTAACAGAGGGACGTCGAACACCAGGAGAAGGATGTCCAAAATCGGCCCCTTGTTCATAAAGGTGATCAGATACTAAACACAAAAGAGAATGAAGAGATGCTACCCATGATCATGAATGGTTGTTTTTGAAGTTCCTGTAAGACAGTCGCACGTGTCAGAGCGTTGTATCCACCGAGTCGAGCGTTGAGCCTGGAATTAGTTCAGACAGCGCTATCATCACCAAGGATATGCCTCACTTGAGCGCAACATTTCCCCAATATTGGTCATTGGCTTTCAAAACCTTATCATCACACAGAGGCTGTGTCAGAACACCTTTTTGAACGTTAGATTGTCAGTCATGCAAAAGTATGCATCAAAATGTCAAACCTTCAGTAATATCTCCCCAGTGCTTTATGCGTGTCCGGACGGGTTTCATTTTTGTGGACAGAATGACGATCAGGATGAATGTCTCCCTCTTGAAGTTGCCTCCCAATTTCGATTGTGCCTTACCGAGCACTGAGCTCAGCGCTTGGAAATTTTTCACATGAGCCACATGTAGTGAGCAGAATGACCGTGAAGGGGACCTTTTCGACCGCGAAGCTAATTCCTGATTCAATGGTGATGGGTGGCCCAGTTGCTATCGGAGGTTCAGAAAATAAGACAAATGTTTTATGCCGACGGAGCAATACTGCAACACATACACATTCCTGTGACATTGTATATAGCTGTGGACCCACATAGGTAAATAAAACATAAACTAACCTTGGCGTCCGCAACACCCAGCGAAAGCCTTCATCAAACCCTCACAAGTTACAGTGCTAATTCTCTCTGGGCAGAAATTCACTACAGCCCAAGTCGTCATTGACCTGGGTGTTTGGAATTGCTGCCCCTTGACGTTCCAGGATCCATCTCGCGGTTTCTAGCTCATGTTCAGAGAATTCATGATGAAAAGATAGGATCGACTCACGACTTCTCGGTCACCGCCATATCGCAGACTCGGAGTATCGAGGATTCTACCCTGGATGGTAATGGGCATGGTCTCGATCATCATCTCAGCCTCCAGAATAAAATCCGAATTCTTATATCCTTTGACCTGATGCGGACATCAGCACAAGGAGATACAACAGAGGGGAAAGAAAACAGACAGGGGATTCCATAGCCCCATCGCCAGTCTGGATTTGCCTCAATCTGTCTCTGGGCTTGACAGTCGCAAAATTGACAACGAATTTGGTCAAGTGATCGGGAATCCTCTTCTTGTAGAGTTGGCCTGGAATTATCCTGCAAAGCTCGGCAGGGACATCCACCTGGAATGGAGCATTCGCTTCTGTCAGACGGACCCCGAAAACATTCGGGTGTTTGATAACACGGTTATGAGCCTCCCCGTAGCGTTCCTGTGCAAAGTTGCTCAAAACATTTCAGAGACCGTTGTTGAAATGATTGCCTCAATTGTCGTCATTCTGTCATCCTTCGAAATTTTGCGTTTGCCAGCGGAAGGAACAAGGCCCCAGATCGTCTTTGTGCGATTTCCACTGGTGACCACATTGATGAGCAAGTTTTGTAAATGCTTCTCCAACGCTCGAAAATTTGGATCGCGTTCGTCACCCACGAGGAGGCAGACGTCGTTCCCTTTATTGAGGAACTGCAAACAGACAGTGATAAGGTCACCGCTTGCATAGCTGGAGGAGTCGTGAATGTCCAGTAGAGTGACAACAAGAAACAATATTTACACAGCGGACATTGTTGTATCGACATTGACAAGCATCCTGCCTACAGTGGGTCGAACTGATCTGTTCCAAACAGTGAGGTTTGCGGTGTGAAGACAATCCTTAGTATAACATACTGAAAATAGCCTCTCCACAGCTCTAAACCTGAGCCAATATACTGAGAACCATCTGGGGTAAAATATGCCCTGCCATTATGGGCATATTTCCTGGTACATTGATCAATTGTCGCCTAATTCCAGAAACAGTAATCATCACTTACTGGTTGGGTGCTTGACGTACGAGAAGCTGGAGAAGGTTTGTAGCCATTATTGTCTGATTGTCCGCGGTACGACTGTTGATGAAGCGCATCATATCTCTGGATGAATTCAACATTAACGACAAGTCCGACATTGAAGAGGAGAGGCTCACGTAGTCTTTATGGACGCTCCGACGGTCTTCGTCAACTTCACCACGTACGAACCGCGTGCTCCCGGTGCAGAAGGGGCGGCAGTCAGACTAACAGTGAACTGCATGCATTTGCGGTCAGCCAGGTGATTATCGCTTATTAAATGTGACTTACACTTCCTCCATCACCAGAGGGTAACTTCAAGGGGCACGCTGCGTACAGTATTGCCCTACCGTCATAAATCGCGCGAGGCGAAAACATATCTGGTGCAACGAGGGTTTGTAACTTGTGCAGGATTTCTTGTCTTTTGCGAGTGAGAGACTTTCCGAGCTCAGGGGTGATAACTGAACATCATCGGAGACTTCGATTAAAGAACACGAGTAAAAAAAAACACACTCACCAACTTCAGAATAAGTCAGATAAATTAACGCGATTCTGAAATTCAGATGAAACTCACCATCATATTGTGTATATTCTTTGGTCAGCAACCTATGTCGGAGGAAAAAATGATCAGGACGATGAAATATGCCAAAATAAAACAGACCGAGTTATTTCGAATGAGTTAGTTATAACGTTCACGGTTTTGCCATGGGGTTGAGGGCGAAACATGCTCACAGGCTGTGGAGATGGCGCCGTTGACCAAGTGCGACGCCTAGAACTGTAGAGGAAGGGTGTGGTTTAGTCGGTAAGCGTCGCGATTTATACAGGCCTCAAGGATCTCAGACGCATGGCATGTTGAAAAACTAGGTATGGCAAGTTTTCGCGAGGAATTCCAGGAAGTTGCATCAAATCTTGCTTGGCGGTGCGACTCTACCGTTAATCTCTAAGATTGACGGTATTGAATTGTTCACGACAAATTTCGCTCTGCCCTGCCGTAACAGATCAGATCCCAAATGTATGGAGAATTCTGAACAAGATCCTCCTCACAATGTATATGCCTTGAAAGTCATGCTCTTCGCAATGTCGTCTCGCTTGAACTTGATGTTGTAAGGGGTAATGGTTGTTGTTAAGGTATAACGGGATACTATATTTCACAAAACGTAAATCCTGAAAAATCTCACCGCGGGCGCCCAACCGCGGAGAGAACGGTGAAGATAAAAGGGCAAACATGTAAGTGGTAGGGACGTCTACCAAGAAGTAGGAAGTGTATTGGTGAAGACCATATATGTAATGAGAACGTTCCAGTTGCTCCGAAGACCAGCAGCCGCTAGATTGCAGCAAGGTAGCCTCAAGGCAGCAGAAGCCAGACGTATGCCGCGAAATCACGACAATATATGCATTCAGCAGCAACCCCCTGCTTGCTGTGATTGAACGGTTTGCCCGGGTGTAACCGTCGAGGATTTAGCAGCCCCTGAAGGTGTCGACGTCGATCCCATCCTACAAGAACGATAAGACATGGGTTGCCTTCAGTATCTGCCGGTTCCGTACCTATCTTTAATCTGCTTCGCCATTGTCAAGAAGGCTTGCTCAACATTTGTGGCATTCTTGGCAGACGTTTCAAGGAATGGAATGGAAAGCTGGTCGGCGAATTCCTGCAAGTGACTGATGTGATAAAGTGCGCTTCGCGTTGCTGGATGTAAATACCTTCGCGACACTATACTCCACGACCTTCTTGCTAGTCAAATCAGATTTGTTTCCAACCAACAGTTTGTTGACACCCTCCGAAGCATATCGGTCGATCTCCTGCAGCCATTGTTTGACGTTGGTGAACGTATCTGTTCTTCTATGTCAGGCAAGAAGTGGTCGGAGAGACAGCGAGAAGCTCACCGTTGTCAGTCACATCGTAAACAACAATGATGCCGTGAGCACCCCGGTAGTACGATGACGTGATCGTCCTGAAACGTTCCTGCCCTTTGAGAACAAGTCAGAACTCATAAAGGCAGATGAATGCAGAGATGCACACCTGCTGTATCCCACTATTCCAGAAAACGAGCAAGAGATATCGTTAGTGACGTTCGAGAGACACGAGGATAAATTGAAAGGAAGAACCACTGTTGCTGGAATTTTGTGGATAGCGACGCATCAGTCACCAATAGTATACAATCAACAGCACATGTCTCGGCATGCATAGCTCGATGACGGCGGTGTGCACGGGTCCAGAGTGGGTATCACCAGCAGAGAGACAAGACATGACCACGAACAATTTGAAGCTTCACGGTCTTGCCCTCAAGCTCAATTGTGCGAATCTTGAAGTCGACACCGATAGTGCTGATGTAGCTCTCGGTGTATGTGTCGTCGGCAAACCGCAGAAGGAGGCAAGACTTCGAAAGATAGGTCAGAGAGGTGTGAGGCATGCCACATCAACGACATACCTTTCCGACACCAGAGTCGCCAATGAGCAGGAGCTTGAAGAGGTAGTCGTATTCACTTGTGTGCATCGTGGAAGGAAGACGTGTGGACGAAGGTTGGAGGCAAGAATGTGTTTGAAGGATGGAGAGCTGCGTGCGTCAAGCAGCAACAAGGCAGTGGCAACACTCGGCCAATCCCGGCCGGCCGGCGGATGTTGGTCGCGCATCTCCCTGGTCAGCCACCTGCGCTGCAAATGCTCTTTTCATCTCTCTCGCCGTTTCTCCTCCTCTCTGCCCCGCTCTTCTTCTGTGCCGCGTTAGACCGCACCCCAGGCTTCCGTGTTCCAATTCGACGCGTCCCCCGTCTCCGTCCACTTGCATTCTCCAGCAATGTTTTGGCCACCGATGTTTCGATCACTAACAGGAACGAATTGTGAGCCAATTTTTTTTTGCCTACCACAATCTAATGATCCCCGCAGCGCCTATCTTGTTTCCGTTAGGTTTGACCAGTCGTCATCTCCTGTGTGTATCAATTCCTCATGCTGCTTTTCCTCAGTGTCGGCGATCAACAATTCTCTGTGATCCTTGATACAGGCTCCTCTGATTTCGTATGTACTAGCAACGCCGATCTTACCACATCTTCTCGATCTGATCAGCCTTGTCAGTGGATTGTCTCCTCAGATTGCACCGCACCCGACTGTAATGGGGTTCAAAAGTATTCAAAGGAACAGTCGTCGTCCTTATCCCTCTCCGAAACACCATTCACGCTTTCTTATCTCATGGGCTCTGTTACAGGCAATGTAGGATTTGAGACCGTCAAAATAGGTCGCTTCCAAATATCTTCACAGGTCTTTGGTGAGGCCATCCTCTGGTTTTCTTCTTTTCCGCTTACACGCCTGTTATCCCAGCGTTAGCCAACAGGACACTGGGTCTCGGTCTTTCTACTACGGGGAACTCTGGTATTCTTGGTCTCTCCTTCCCTTCTATCGCGGCAATATCACTTGCGGATGGTGACACTTTGCTGGAGAATATATTTTCTAACTTTGATGAACCCGATCGCTTCTTTGCGTTCAAGCTTGGAAGAGGTTCAGGGCCCGATGACTCGACGTCCTCATTCACACTTGGAGAACTTGATTCCAACATCACTAGTGACTTGAACACCTTTTCTTTCACGCCGGTCTCCACAGCAGGTGCTGACTCGTTCAACTACTGGAAGATGCCTCTTCAGTCATTGACAATCGACTCAATTACGTTCATACTTTCACCTTCACTGGTACCTGGCGCAAAGGCCCCTATTGCTGTTTTGGATACAGGAACTACATTGATACTCGGGCCAACTTCCGACGTGGATGCCTTCTGGCGTGCAGTCAGTCAAGAAGGCGGCACGAGGAAGAATACGAGAACCGGGCTCTGGGAGGTGAGGTGCGATCGTGGCGTTTCCGTAAGCTTTTTATTGGGAGATAAGGAGAATGAGCGGCCATATCCAATCGACCCAGGTGATATCAATTGGGAAGAAGGTGGCTCAGAAGATGGCTGGTGCATGGGTGGTATTCAACCCAATGATGGGGTGTGTATTTTCTCCAGTCGACACTCATGAGCTGATCATCTTTCTCAAGGTGAACTCCGGAGATTGGCTTCTCGGCGATGTCTTCCTCCGCGTGAGTGCATCAAGCTCGCTGCTGTTCGTTCCATTGATGTCATCCTTCAGAACGTTTATGTTACACACCACCATGCGAATTCTACGCATCAACCTCTGATTGGTCTCCTCAACATCACCAACCCCGAAACGGCGCTGACTCAATTTCGTAACGACCGAGGACCTGATAAATCGGTTCCGTCGACGCATTGGATTCGTCAAGACGTTCCTGGCATTTCCTCACCGCGAACAGTTGTGGTATATGTGATATCTTCTCTGTCTGGTTTTGTGGTCGGTGCTATTGTTACAATTCTGGTCAGAATTAGGCGTCAACGGGCATTGTTTTGAAATGAATGTACACATGACTCTTTTGTCAAGTGTATCTCGAAAGTCCCCTTTATTTTTGAATACTCCTGGCAAAGGTATGGAATTTACGTCGTCAGCCTCTATTTTCAGGGAATTTTCTTCATGTCATCTGAATAGGGCAGCGGACAGAGCAAAGACAGGGCCCCTGCAAGTCGTGAAAACAACAAGTGTCGAAGGTCCATATATCGGTGTACATACTACTGGTACAAAAAGCATGCAATGCTAGCTAGTGCTAACTATACATTGAGACGAGGGTTACTTCTGAGGGGTTTGGTGAATGTAAGCTGGTGCATATCCAGGTTGAGAAGTCTGCTGAAATCCTTGACTGGGCAGAGGGTATTGACCTGGAGGTGCAAATCCAGCAACACTGGGTTCAAATTGTCTTTGATATACTTGACGTCAAACGCGAGAGAATCGTTGAGAGACAATAACACGTACCCCGGAGCCATTGGTGCTTTCCACTGACAGATGTTGCAAAACCATATCTCTTTCTTGGAGAACGGGATCAAAGGAACCCAGAAGAGCTCAAACCAAGTCGTGCTCTTTGCCGCAAAGACGGATGCTGAGAGCCGAGTATGAAATGGTGGTAATGACCTGAGAAAGGATTATCCGTACCGTTATTGCAGCGGGGGCAAACACGCGGAGATTGTACTTCGCCGTTGGGCTTCAGCGATGTCTGACAACCAACTTGAAACAAGCGCGGTTGACTATGAGGAAATCAATCCGGACAATTCTGGACCTACAGATAATTGGTATGCAAACTGGCGATTGTCAGCTTGTGTAAAAGAACCACTGCTTTAGGGTACTCACAAAACATCAGAGGTGTGAAGGGGAGCTGATGGTTTGGGGGATGTTCATGACCATGCGCAGCAGTTGGCACTACAAATAGACCCTGAATGTGGCAGTGCGCCAAGCTTTCCAATGATGATGCAACCTTTAGAACGCGTCGATTCAGTAATTACTTGCTTCCACTAGCAGTTACCCGTATACTCTTCCACCAACACTCTTGTTTATCCTGCATCTACTCGAAGTGTCCTTTTAGTTCAACGGAAGTGACAAACCATGTATTACGATGCAAGCGGTCCCATTGAGAGTGGCGTGCCACAGCGCATAGGATCCGGCAGTTTCGCGACCATCTTCGTGGTTCGTGGACAACCCTATGTGTTCAAACAGACCCAATTCGCACAACGCACGGGCGAGCTCAAATCCGAGTTCGACTTTCTAAGCACCCTTTACACGAATCGCAACCCCGATTCCGTGCTTGCCATTCCTCGTTCCTTAGCTTTCTATGATCCAGCCTCGGAGGAATTCCTATCATTCACAGCCTCACCTCCCTTTAGTAGAGAACGTGATCCTAGCCCACCCATTGAACCGTCTTTTTTCACATCCATATCGTCAACGTCGAAGGCGATGCATGCTTCCTACGCCATGGACAGAGCACACGTTCTCTCGACGGTCCTTGGCAACCTCGTATGGCAAACCTTCCAAGGCGAGCAACATTGAACGACCGTGGTGGCACCCTTCTTGTGCCGACTCTACTTTGGCAAACAACTAGCGAGTGGAAGCGGTCGTTTCATCAATCCAGTCAACTTCCCCATCGACAGGGCAAGATACGAGATACTCTATCAGTCAGCCGCGCAACATCTGCTCCCTATACAAGAAGTGGTGGAGGGTATGAGTGAAATGCTTGCACAAATTCACTGGCATGTAGGATTCGGTGGGAGGGACATCGAGTTTGTGATGGGTGGGAGCGGCTACCATGCCGTCAGATATTAAATGATCGACTTCAACCAGGTATGTGCTGCATGCATGAACTGGGATTTGTATATGTTCCACCGAGTGACATCTTTTTTTCCTCCCTTTTCTTCCTAGACTAAGCCGTTTGATAGTGGATTCGTTCTTCATAGATGATCCGTACTATCCTCGTCCCCGCCCAACCGATGATCTCTACATTGTCTTCAAGAATGCATACCTTACAGCGTGTCCACATATTTAGCGAATCAGAGGCGAAGAGTTCTTACGGGCCATTGAAGCCAAATATGCGCAACCGGGGAGGGGGAGTTCAGAAAGGTGAAGGGAGGCGTGTACAGATACGTTTTGCTCTGCGTCGTCGACTCGGAGGTGATAATATCTTCAAGTCAAATCATGCTTTGCACACAAAGTATCATAACATAGTACGACAATCACATCATCAGCGGCCCCCTCTGATAATCCTGATGTCTAGGATCGTCAGTCGTATCGTATCTCCACTCCGCTCTCCGCCTCTAAACACCCCCAGGTCTAAACCTCCAACTTGTCGGCTTACAGTAAGTACATGTGGTACTTACAGGTATTCATTCAAATCATATATGAATATGCATAATTAAATTTAGATATGCACTTGCACGCAGTATGTATACAATATTCCATCCACAGTATATACATACACTCAACCCATGCCCATTACTGACAGGTAAGTGTAACCAACACAATGTGCATCTACATCTACACACACATCACCGCTCAGTTTTATGCCATGGTCGTTCGCGAGCGCATTCCCACGCGCCACATTATACCCAAATGGAGTACTTAAATACCAAGTCACCGGTCCAGTGGATGATCGATGACCAGCCTCGCCCAATTCTAGACCAAGACTCCGCGCCGATGATTTTAATTAAGACGGATCAACTGTTTTGAAGCACAGCTTGCGTTCTTTATGTATATCATTCGCGATCAGATATTCCCGAGATTCAGCACCGACACACCCATATTTCTTTCCAGGGACTGTTATCTGTGGGCATTCGAAGATGATTATATATGTAGCAACTTTGGCTCTGGATCTCACCGAAGATGCTTGTCGTCGAAGCAAGCACGAACGAACTTCTCAGAGCGTGGAGTTCAGCGGGCGCCCTATCTATGTAGTCTCGTCCCAAATACCATACAAATATGGGTCTACTTCTTCCAGTAAGTTATCTGTTTACGCTGAAATTAAATAGGACTGTCCGCACTTTTTTTTTTAAAACTGTAAGCAGGTCGGCGTTCCAGCTGAGATTCAAGGAAAGGCAGACACTCCGGCCTGATCCTCAAACTAGCCAGCCCGCTGTCTGTCATCTTCCATTTGGCTGGTGGGTATATCCATGGATCCCTCTCCGAAACACGCCTTGTGGGCTCCAGGGTAGCATGCATTCAGGACCCATGCCCTTCCCAAACTGGTGAGTTGGTCTGATGCCCTTGTAATATTTCAGGAATAATCAATCATGTGGCCCTGCAGCTTCACCTCAGCCTAGCCTTCTATTTGTCCACACGCCGACATTGGGATTCAGTTGTCGGAGTTATCAGAACGTGGGCTGAATATGCATCCAAAAGCGTACTGTTATCTCGCGTTCCGACTCCATGAACACCTCGGATTCAAGTGGTTTTCTGGACGACTATTATCCGGACATCTCCGCCACCTTCCTGGTTAGAATCCTGCTAAGTGACCCTAGGATCGTACCCCGGCTCTTCCGTGAACCCTTCCCCGAGGTTGTTAAATGTGCGTAACTTTAAAATAATTTTAGGACTCCTTCTGATCTATACGCCGACTCCCCGCATCATTTCTTCATCTCTGTTCTGAAAGATCCAGAAGCTGCTCCAGAGACTTGGGCGGTGCAATCCGAAAATGAGTTTAGTCGAGAACCCCACTAAAGCAACCGCCCTCTTCGATGCAATCCTCTTATCCTCGCATGGTGATTTCGAACCTGGCATCAGTCATGCCAGACGAGTTCCTTCCTGTCGTCATCCTCACTGCTCACTTTTGAACATTTCGAACCCACGATCTTCGCGAACCTCCTGCTCCAATCATTGAATCGAAGTTTGCAGGGCCATAACCATGTATTCCATCTTGTTTAGATTGACGTCTGGTTTGATTATGCTACGCCACACATGTAACCCTTCTCCCCCTGTCAATGTCATTTTTCGCCCACGATCAACGGGAAACTGGAGGGAAAGATCGGCCATTTCCCCTGTCTCTCAGGCTTTTGCGCGCTCCAATCCGCATAAGCCAGAATATGTCAAAGCCTGGCGTTCTTAAGCCAGGGAAGATTGACTAGCCTCCCTAAGAGGCTGCTCTATCTGTGACGGGTGTCATGCTAATATTATCATCATTGAAATGTACTACTATTCCATATATATCATACGTATAAGTTGCGAATGCGAGATAACAAAACTTCAGAATTGAATGAGTGACGGGCCTAGAATGTACCTGGTATATATACTGTATGGTATGATTTGTAGTTTGGTATTAGCAAAAGAAAGAGGTAAAAGATACAGTTTATCAGTGATAGTACCCATTGCAGTCCTCGCCAAACTGAGGACAGCTTCCATGGCCGTCGCCATTCACCATCGAGGAACTGGATGCAGCGAAAACACTGGCATCGACGTAAGCTGACGAAGTGACTCTTGGCATCAAATTGGCGTTTTGGGGCGGGTCGCGCTGCTGATAAGCTGCAACTGACATTGCGGAGGCATCGCTGACGCCTGGACCGACCATGGGGACATTAAAGCTGAATTGATCCAGGTCTTGAGGAAGATGGTAAAACGATTCGTGAGGATCTGCCTTGTACGCCATCGGTGCCGCCAGTGCTGCAAAAACAGGCGATCCTCTGGCACTGAGACTGACGCCGGTGCCATTACTAGTAGCCACAGATGTCGCGGTTCCTGGGGGTGTATATGATGGCCACCCGTTTGCGCCGTGACCGCTGGTACTGTAGGCGGTGCTCGGAGCCGACTCTGCTCGCCGAGGGGAGCGAGCGAGACTGAGAGGCGGTAACAGCGGTCGGTTGTTTAAGACAGAAACTGATGAATATGTGTGCGGCGCTGGATGTCCGGTCATCGGACCAGGTTTGCCATAAGAAGGGAGCTGTGGGTCGGGATACATGCCAGGACCAAGTCGGTTTACATCAGAACGGTTGGGTAGGGCGGCAGGGGCACGACCCGTGTTCCTGCCGGCTTTTTTATTCCCCCAGATCATCCGCACGGTCTCCTCTCGTTCTTCGCTTCTCGAGAACGCCCACTGCATCTCACCTAGAGCAGCCAGGCAGATAGAAATGCCCTCATCGACGCTGAAGCGACTACGACGAGACAACTCATCGTCACGCTCATCCGTTAGAAAGTCGATAGTGTCCCCTTCGACGCTGGCAGCCAGAAATCCAGCAAACCAACAGCCATCGCGGACCAAGCCTGCGTCCCATTTAAATAGCGAACGTCCACGTTGTGTTAGGTGAAATTTGATGATGCGAAGTATTATGGGGAGAAGGCTGAAGCATTTCCGAGTTGCGATGGCGTGAAGATGGTGGGGTGAGAGGTAAGGTGATGAGGATGAATGGGAGGAGGGTCGGGAGGGGGGAGATGTCGAGAAAATGGCTTGTGAGCTGTTCCCGGCCCTCGACATACATTGTTTCAGCGATTCTCTGATAATGTTATCTAGTTGAGAAGGTGAGTTTCTATCTCGACGACTATTGAAAGGCTGACTCACGACACTCGAAAATGACAATCTGAAAAGAAATGGAAGATTGATCAGCTGTGGAAGCAGACACATCAGAGGGATACGTGCCTGCCATGCACTCACAAACTGCTCCCTGTTGCGGATGTCCAGTTCATTATTGGTACTCCTTCTCATGGCCTCGAATTCATTCCAACAATGGTCTAGGTCTTCCCAGACTTCCCGCATGCCATTTGCATCAATAAGGCCATGTTCTTCAGCTCTTCGGATTGCTTTTGGGCCAGTAAGCACAGAATGTACTTTCCTGCAAACAGCATTGAGCTGCAGAGGAAGGGAAAAGATATGCGAAACATGGAAGAATGATTGAGAAGGTGACTGAGAATGGGCTTGCTGCGCCTGCCCAATCCCATGGCTAGAGAGAGCACCTTGTGAGTCGCTGGCAGGAGGAGAGGGGATGGCTAAGTTGTTAACCATAGGATCAAGTTGCGAAATTGTATTCTGGAACGTTTCAAAATCGTCGCTGTTTCTAGCATAGAATGAAACAGTTAAGAGCATTGTTCGCTTAACATGCAATGCGCACACAACTCACAAGACCAGGCGGCCACCATGCAATCCCGTGGAGACGCCCTCGTACATGTGTGCATACCAGAAGATCCGTGCGCGAATGACCCCGTCATCATCAGCACCAGGATACGGGTTAATTGATGAAGGAGTTCCCCCAGAAGCAAGTGTACAGAGGGCCTGAGCTTGGGACATGGTGGCTTCGTATATGGCTTGCCTCTCAAGAGGTTGAGCCTCTAGATAGGATGTGAGCTGCGATGCATGGTTGGATTGTTAGCACCGTCACCTTCTAAAAGTGGCATAATCAGCAACAGCACTCGGACCCCATCCCATGTGGGTCTTCTCATGACTCCATGAAAGTCAATGAGCTCCAACACTTCCCTGAGCATAGACTCAGTCCGGTCCTTACGCTCCTTAGCTCTTCGCTCCAAGGAAGGATCCTTCTGGATGGCATCCTGTTCGATGCTTCCACTGGTGCCGACTCCGTGCGAAGGAGGTAGGAGATCAGAAAGGCCATGATCATCGACTTCCGGGACACCGCGCTCATCGAGACCAAAGGAAGCGGCCCAAACGACCAATATCATGGCAATGAGACCACCTTCGTGACCAAGGGACTGGATGCCTTTGTTGTGTGCGGCGAACCGAGCAGGAAACTCGATTGGATCAAGCACAGGTCCTATCGTGCGAATGCAATGAGTGAATGGGTTGACATGATAAACGGATATCGTTACGTTGAACTAGAAACCAACTCCAGAAAGGAGATGCGAAAAATTCAGGGGTAAGCTGGGGTATGATGCTTGGTAGGCGTGTTGCGGGCGGGGAAGATAAGGACGACGACGCGCCATCGGATGCTACAGATTTTCCGTAGATCGCTCTGGAAAGATAAGTGTGGTGTAAATACTATGAGTCGAATGTACATACTCGACCTGTTGGAGTCGCCTACCCCGCCTGAGCAGTTTGACGGCCTTGACATCAGCGAACTCGTCACTGAGAAGGAGATTGTGTGAAAAATCTAGACGCATTAGATGCATGGATCAGACTGACACGCATTTCAAACCACGCTCTTTGCAATTAGAACAGGCAGGATGTGGCCCCACCGTACTAAACGGCAAGTCCTTGAGATCACAGCGCACTCTGGGTAGAGGATGAGGGGGGAATGCCGCGAAGAAAGAGGGGATACAACCTTCTCATGCGACAAGCGCCGCAAGCGGAGAACTGTTGACGCGATGACTTGGGTTGACCGGCAGGACGACGTGTGTAAGGCATTGAGGCACTTCTAGGATTACCGGAGGTCGAGGCGCTGGCAGAGAGACTGCCCCGTGGAGACATGATGGGGGTAGGGAGAGAGAAGAAGAAGACAGTTATTTGGTTGTTTGATTTATAGGAACATGGAAAGAAAGAAATTACGAGAGAAATGAGGGCAGAAATTGAGGTCAGGTTGACGTCGACTTGGCGAAAGCAGATAGCACGACTAAAACGGATCTGGGACGTGTTTGGAGATCTTACATGTTGACAGAAGTCGAAGCCAGCTTAGGCTAGCGCGTAATTAATTTGTTTGCCCGTCTTTCCTCGAGGATAGTCGCCGGCTAAGGCAGAGATCCGGCCTAGTTTAGACTAGAATCCTCCGTCCGAGAATCCCCGCTGCACTGCACGCTGGCACGACATCCAAAGACTTTTTCAAGCCCACCTGCAATGCCATTGAAGAATCACAAACAAATGGAAATGGCACGTCGAGTTTGTTAACGGAAAAAATATATCCTGAAATGGCACAGGGATATACTGCACAATATGGAATGCTGTCACGCCGCAGCCTGTCCAATCGCAGCATCCAATCGCAGCGCGTCGTTGTTTTTGACGTCAGCATCATTGATCTTCTCTATTATCTCGGGTATCCCCCGAGCCCGTTGTCCAATCAGCGTCTGCGCGCCAACCCTTTGGGACACTTGTGTCCAATTCAAAGGCGCACCAGCCATCTTGAACTTTATCTCTCGCTCTTACCAACTTAGCACGAATCTCGGAAAGGGTCGTACATGCGTCCACCTCCCGCCCGACCTTCTCATTCTCACGACAACTATTTCCAACACAGCCTGCCGTTCCAGCCCTCTCTTGGTCGTGCAATGTAGACTAATGCAGACCACATCTCTCGCGACCTCGCCCACTCCAGACGAGCTGATCCAACCCATGAGTCTTCGACCGTTTATTTTCGAGTATGGATCATGCGCCTCTGTCTTGCGACTCTCCAGACACCCGTTGACAGCTCGCGCTGATTAGAACCCTATGTACATTACGAGATACAAAATAACAATTTGGGAAAATCTCATCAACTGTCACAATGCATATGCTCAAACTATCATTCTCCAACCCTCTAGTGCAACTTTCTTCAGCGCTCTCCCTAACGCCCCCGCAGTCCGTTGGTCTGGGTTTAACTTCCGGTCTTTTGCCATTTTCTCCGTGTCGTGTCCATATTTGGAGACCAATCGTTGCAGATACCTGCGCTCTCCTGAAGACGAATGCCGTGGCCCAGCCGCCGAAAGTGGAACCGACAGAGTGTTCGAGCTCTGATTCACTGTGGAGGAGATGCGTTCGAGCGCTACAATAATAGAGCATGGTGTAAGGAATCATGAAAGTGATAATTGAATGAAAGAAGGGAAAGCCTGTAAGGGGTGAAGAAGCACAACTTTATGGCTCTCGAAGCCCGCACCAACCGTGCGAATGCAAGCCAAGGCGACACAATGCACGAAGAGAAGCAAAACAAGAGCCTTCGAGGTCAAGTAAGCACTGGACGCGGCGGATGATTCGACCTTCAATCGATCAGGGCTGTCCTGGATCATCAGGACGAATTGTCTCTCATGCCAAACGCTGACGGCAACAAGATTGTTTTGTGAAGGTCGGGCAGCGTGTGTGCCGGGGTTGAAAAAACGCCTTCAGAAAACAACGCCAACGCAAAACAAAAAAAGGTCCAAACTCCACGATTGCCATCAAGCAAATTTGTCTACCAGGACCTATCACAAGGCGCGTGACATTTGTGAAGTGGAGATAGGGCCGCCATACGGAGGTGTACATTGAGACCGCCGGGGAGACTTTTTGGCCAACCAAAGAAAACAGAGGTGCATTAATGAAAAGGCTCACCTTTCACGACATTCGAATCCCCAATCGTTAGTCTCGTCTTCTCGCCCCCACCCAAGCCTATGACCCATTGTTCGAGGACAGTCTCATCTACCTCCGCATCCATCATCTCCGCCTGCTCAGTCTCTTCCTTTAGCTCTTCTTCCTCGGCTATTTCAATGCGCAGAATATTTCCACTCTCATCACGGATGATTTTTCCAAATCCTTTGGGTATAAATGAGGAGGACTGCACCGAGCTACCGGGCTGCGAAATCGACTCCGTCTGCATTTGGTCAGGGTGATGTTGGCCTTCAAATGGCTCAACGCCGCCCGAAGCTGATGGGTTGAGCGTATGGACCAGGCCTAGAGTGGCATAACTGCAGGAGACAAGATAGAATTGCGTGAGTTGATATTCAACTTGATACTGAAAAAAAGACACGACTGGGCCGGTAGACAACATGGATCCACGACTCACTTTTGACGAACGGTTTTGTGATTGTCCCAAGCGTCCTGGAGAACTTTAGGCCCACGTATAGCTTAGAGGTACCGGGGCCGACAAGTTTAAAAAGATATTGCGGACAATCACACTGAAAGCTTACGAGGTGTCTTTTTCAGATTTCGCTTTGCGTGTCGCGAATGCGAGACGGGTTTGTGGGATGATGAACGTGCTTTCTTGCGCTGGCGTGGGTTGGCCATGTATGTTATACTGTGACGTTGAGGGATAACGGAGTTCACTGAGGTCGTATGTATGTAAGGACGGCGTTAAACTTGGGATGATCGGTTGATCGGTACAAACATTCCGTGTACGGTGATTTCCGAGCTTGCCTCCGGCATTTCCGCTGTCCTCCGTACCACTCTCCTTCCACATTGATTTCAATCCATTAAACACGATGGCTCGTCTTGTATATCACCCACAATCTCCCATTAGTGCCACTCTCACTGTGTGTCAAAACCTCAGTCGTATTGTCTGCCACCACGCCCACATTCAACATCACTGATGTTTTACTATTTCTCTTAGACGTCCAAACGATGGGCAACAAGCTTAGGAATCTGGGGGGTTGGAGCAGGAACAGCGGCGCTCCTCGTAAGCCATACTGCTTCTGCATACTGCTTCTGCATTCTGCCATTTTGACCCACGTATTCTTGTATATCAAGCTGCTTTCCGTCACTCCTCTCGTGAAGCGTGAATTCTTGGTCAAGGTGCCCATTGTGAGTGGTGGGCTAAATGTCTGTATGCTGATACATGCTCACTTTCCCTTTGTGCTCTTACAGCTGGGCAGCTATTTCGAAGACAAGACGCCAGCGTCGGACAAACCATTCTGATATATTTGGATCAAAGTTGTATTCTCTTAGAGAACGCGGAACAACGATTGAAAGCATCATGCGACAACCCTATGAGCCATGTTTGATCACTGTTAATGAGCTGGAAGAATTTTGGAGCCAGGTCCACTTGAAGTAGGAGGCATATCATGGGAATTGAACCAACATCTACAGCTATAATTTTGCACTATCTATGGTATGTACAGAGGGACTGGTAAGGTCAATCCCAAGTTTCGCCTCTAACGTTCTTACTGCCTCGAAGGTAGCGCCGATAGAGACGTCTGAAGAATTTCAGGCTCGGTTGAACGTTGAGAATGAACTGAAAGCTTACGTATTGTCTCCATACCGAGAGCTCTAGCCGCCTTCAAATTTCTATATCATCATGACATTATGAATAAACGGTCATGAAAGCTCAAAGTGAGCTATGCCAATGCCGGCTCACATTCCAATGTCATCCAGGAAAACTGCTTCTCGGGCTTCTATGCCGTTCCTCTTGCATGCCAACATGTAGAACTCGGCTTCTGGTTTCCTGAGCGGCATGTGATTGAGTATATGAATTGGACCACATTTTCTCTAGTCTTACCGCATTCCCAGGATGCTGCTGTCGCAAAAATCGTCGAACAGACTTCGAAGATGGTCTGGAGTGGCACCACCCTCCCCCCATGACAGAAACTCAGCTTCAGAATGTGGAATATCTGCCTTCGCAAAGTTATTCGTCAACGCAATGATCTTGTGCTTCCCGGCCGCTGCAGAAGGTCAGAGGTGGAACGAAAATACATTACTGAATTGCTACCTCGAATCCTACGAATTGCCTGAAGTATATGCGTATCGTAGGCATTCGACTCTCGCATCATCATGCCAAAAAGCTGTCTTTGTGTGTGTAAGGTATCAGATGAGTTGATTGAATGGGTACTCACATCCCGCCCGTTGACCACGAGTTTTTCTGGTAATGGAGGGATGTCTGAACCACGTTCAGGAAAGTGTGGCTCGGGCTTGGTGCATTTACAACGTACCCAATCCTTTCCGTGTGCAATACGCTTTGTACCTAACGTTTTTTCTAGATGAAAAGCTTGAATATGGCATATGTATTAAAGGTCACATACCAGACGTTCCCGTTGACAGTGTCTGATAGCTCACGGCCGAATGCTTCGTAGAACTCAAACAGTGGTATCTCGCCGCGCTCGAATCTCTGCCAAGGACCTCGAGAACCGCGTTCGACACTGTATCAGCATAGAAGTGACCGAGTAAAACCAGAAGAAAATGTTTACATACATGGAACAATTGATATAGTGGTGCGGGATTCCCAGTTTGTCCTCATAAGCAGCAATGGCTATGAACGGACTTCGCATTACAACGCCGCCGACCTAACATTCCAGCGAACTTTCAGCCGAGTACCGTAAGGTGATTTCGCGCCGAAGGCAACGGCACACACGTCGAATATTACGGCCTTCAGGTGAGGGGAAGACATTGTTGCGAGTACTTATGTAGTAGGGCTGGAGTGTCAATGCCTACCAGCGATAAACTGACGCTAACCGAAGGTATCTGGATGGGTGTTTAGACTTTCGAGGCCGCTCCAACTCTCAGAGAGTGACGATTTCGAATAATGGAATGAAGCTGCCCGGCCCGAGCGAGTGTGGAGTTATCACATGTAGCGGCCGTGCACATATGCACAGTGAAGTTCAACTTGACTCGGAGGTCAACTTTCAATTTGAAGCTCGACCGTCGTTGCTGCGATTTAGTCACAGCATAGAATGCCTAGAGCATCCTTTTGATAGCTTTTGTCATTTACATGGGACCTAATGGCAGATTATTCAACGCGACGTACGACTCTGTTGCTGGAATTGTTTTAACAGCTCTTTCCTCTAGTTGAGCGCATAAACATCGAACAAGGATAAAAAAGCATCTCACTGTGAAACGTCAAGCCTTCTGTAAATTACATGGCACTATAAAGTCGACACCCATAAGGGATACCGTGACAGTGCGCATGCCTCTGGATTTGCGATAAGCGCTTTTGTTATTAATGCACGTCGCGAAACAAACTACCATCTACTTAGGCCACGGCATTCCCACTATTTTGTGTATTTGCAGATTCTATAGAGATGTGGAGCCCCGGCAGCCAATTACTGTGGGTGAAATCCTAAAAATTTTCTTGTATACTGAACCCACACCCATAAAATCCTAATAAAACGACTTGCAAATAACCTGTAATCCAATTGGGTGGATTGGGTGAAGGTAGTTAGCTCCTCGAAAGCCAGAGCACTCGCCTTGACTTATATTGTCACTGGGCAACCACACCAACCATTAACATATCTCTCTTCATAGCCTTACTTGCCACGAAGTGGATGCTAGTGGGCGGGTGGGGTCACCAGGTGTAATTGCCTGTAGCCAGTGTAGGGGCAGTACGCGGTGGCAAGGCGCAGTGGGCGACAACTATATATGTCGTGTCATCCTTGGGATGGAGGATGGATGACGAGCTTGCCGCGGACCGACCATGGGCGAAGCTGATACTAATCACAACGCTAAGTATGCATTCTTATGCATTCGGTACAGCGCGGCTGCGGGTACTTAGGTCAAATAGCGCACTATAGGCATGGCATGTCAGAGGCGTGGGGGTTATGTAGGTCAGGCTGACCATGATAACAAGAAAAAATCAGTACGGAGTCACTAACCCACCTTGTGGGGGGAATAGTATGTGGGAGGCGGGGAAACGGTGAGAAAATGTGGCGTGTGACTACAGTAGTGACTGATCGAACTAGCGAGCCGGGGTGCATAACTAAGGTTATGATTGGCTGATCATCAAACTTCCTTTTTAAGATTAAAGTTCACTGCGGAAACTCAAAAATGACGATGTGCACAGCCACATTTCATTGTAAGCGTCCCCAGTGCACACTGACGGATGGATCCGAATGTGGTTTCCCATCCTTGACATCGATATCCGTACTACTATAGCACCAGTCAGTCATGTATGGGTCTCAAGCCTACGCGCAGCACGGTCGTTACCACTCAAACTGTCATGCCTCTCCCCCAATTCATCATTCCCGACATAGCTATCAACAGCCCGGCGGCTATAACCACCATCCGCAAGGCCCTCCTCCTGGAGTTGACCCTCAATTGTGGCAATGGTTCAACGCCGTAGACTCGGATAGGTCTGGAGTTATCAGCGTCATGGAGTTACAGACTGCTCTTATCAACGGTCAGTCGCCTTGAGCTGCCTTGTCTTGCTGAATTGGATCACAAAATATCTGTAGGGAATTGGACGAGTAAGTTTGATAAATAGCTTTGTCCCAGATCATCCTGAGATAACTATATGAACAGGCTTTGATTTGGATACTATAAAGATGCTCATGAACATCTTTGTATGTTCTTCCCTGTCCCTCGCCTGCATGGTACAGATGTTGAATTTGGCCAGGATACGGATCGTAGTGGAACAATCAATTTCACAGGTGAGCTTTACCTCTGCCGTTTGCACTCCATGGTTCCTCAAAGACTCGCTCATTTACGGGGATAGAGTTTGCTGGCCTGTGGAAGTACATTTCCGATTGGCAGAAAGTTTTTCGGCATTTTGACCAAGATCGCTCTGGGTCAATCGATGGCCGCGAGCTTGCAGAGGCTCTTCGAAGTTTCGGTTACAACCTTTCCCCTCCTCTTCTTACTCTCATTGAACATAAATACGGTGTGTTCATTTTGTGCACTGCAGAATTGTCGTTCACTAAGTTCTTCAATATAGCATCGGAGCCTTCCACAGGTTATGGACCACCTCCAGGGATCACGTTTGATCGCTTTGTCAGAGCGTGTGTTGTGGTTAAGACGTTGACGGAGGCTTTTCAACGGTACGCAGGCTGACACGCACCAAGCTTGGTATATACTTTATTACTTACGTCTGTTCATCGCAGTGCTGATACGGACAGGGATGGATGGGTGCAGCTTAACTACGAGCAGTTCATGAGCGTGAGTTGAGTTAAATGCTGTATCGCTTCTCCGTGATAGATCCTTCTCGATCAGATTGTACTCAGCGCGCCGTAATCAGCTGAAAGACTGTCTTGTGGAGGCCGACGTCTTGCCCACGTGGCTGGCACATATACCTGCTTTCTGATTCGATGTTCACTGCATGTACCGTCGAGTAGTTCTCTAGTACTATCGGAGATAAATAACGATCGCTCTTGGCATAGTAAGGAGTTCGCAAACCTTGAAACATTATTCATGGGGTGGGGACAGCAGTAATTTCACATGCCTTGCACCGGACCCAGCTGAAATAACAGACCGGCGACGAGTATTTCAGCGCTTCCCCTTCTACTTCGTTGCCAATCAAGTGTCATTCTCTTTCAACTCGATGCCTGTCGTCACCTCCAAACTCATACCCTGGCCTACGGTTCTTCCCTACGATAAACAGTCTGTACCTGTTCCCGGAACCAAACGTCCAGGTCAATCTTGTAAGCCACGCACTCAAAAGAACCATCGAACTTTTGCTAAATTATCTTGCTAGCCCATTATCGAAATGGTATGCATTTCGACACGTTAGAAATTGAAGCACGCGAATTTAACAATACAAGGTGTATGGGGGCTTATGGATGCGAACACACCCGGTGCGCTCAAAAGCCTCGATGAAGTTTTTGAGACCGGATTGTCTGGTGGGAAGGGCCGCCCTTTCCTTGGCTCTCGTCCAATCATTTCAACTAATCCGCTGAAATTTGCGAATCATTTTGTTTGGGAGACATATGGTGACGTGGATCTTCGCAGGCGCAATGTGGGAAGCGCTCTAGCATCTCTGTTCGCTAAAGGAGAGCTGGGAGGCGGGGATTATGACACAGTTGGGGTATGGTCTGCGAATCGCCCTGGTATGCCACTTTCAACCTCGCTTAAGGATGAACTCATCTCGTCCACTTTACAGAATGGCAAATAATCGACATCGCGTTGCAGACCTATAACAAGGTTTCCGTCAGTCTCTACGACACCCTCGGGAAAGATTCCGTTGGTCAGTAAATCGTGTGAACTCAGACATACTAGTATGTACTGATCGTCTGGATTTCTCTGCAGAATACATGTAATACCCTTGCTATAGCATCGGATCCATTGACATTCTGATCACCTTTAACCATAGAATTAAGCACTCTCATCTGACAGTCATCTTCTCCACTTCGGAACATATACCCACTCTTTTGAAGCTCGCACCAAGTGTTCCTCATTTAAAACTCATCATCTGCATTGATGACCTCGCTCCCGAATCCAAGAAGATACTTTCACATTGGAGTGTGGCTCAGAATGTGCAGTTCCTTGAACTGAAGGAATGTAAGTCATCGATATCTCTTTTCTTCCAACATATGCTTAAGACGACCAATTAGTCGAGGGATACGGCAACGCTAATCTTTCCGAGCCAATCCCGGCAAAACCTGAAACAATAGCATCGATTTGCTATACTTCTGTGAGTGCCTTCTATAGTTCAGTACCTATCTTACCGAACATGTTGCAGGGCACGACAAGTAATCCCAAAGGTAATTGAATGCTTGAGTTCAAAACTATTGCGACATCTTATTCCCCGCGGCAGGTGTGGTGCTTTCTCACGGGAACCTCGCTCTGTCAACTCAGTCCAATCTGTATGGACTTCCACTTCCGGATGATGCGATTCTTCTATCGTACTTACCATTGGCTCATATCTATGAGGTCTGTCTTTTTCCTTCCAGTCTGTACCTCTATTCATTCCCGAGACGTATCGCAGCGAGTTTGTGAGCTCTGCGTCATCGCCGTCAGTGGCAGAATTGGATACTTCACGGGCGATCCCCTTCGTCTGCTCGAGGATGCCCAGATCCTAAAGCCAAATTTCTTCCCTTCTGTCCCTCGTGTCCTTAACCGTATCTATCAAGCTGCTATGGCGGGTGGAAATGTACCTGGACTTAAGGGAGCCTTATTCAGGAAAGCCACCCAAGTCAAGTTGGATAGATTACATACCACTGGAGACGCCAAACACGCCTTCTGGGACAAGTTGGTCTTCCGAAAGGTCCGTAGCCTTTCTCAATTTCTGTCGTATCGCACCGCATTAATAAAATGATGATCTCCAGATTCAGGCAGTGCTTGGTGGCAAGCTGGAGTTGGTTTCCAGTGGATCTGCACCTATAAGTGCAGAAGTCCTGGATTTCTTGAAGATTGCCCTTGCTTGTGAGGTGTTTGAGGGGTGAGTTTCTGCCACCGATACAACCACCGATACAATGTAACTGAAATCACGTCATGATTCCAGTTACGGAATGACTGAGAACTGCGCGACTTGTACAAAAGCCTGGCCAAATGACCCAACATCGAGCGGCACTGTCGGACCCCCTCAACCCGTCAATGAAGTGAAGCTGGTGGATGTTCCCGCGATGGGGTATACATCCGATGACAAACCCAACCCGCGTGGAGAGCTCTGCATGCGTGGCGTCAATTGTTTTGCAGTGTACTATAAAGGTGCATCCTATTTTCTTAACTCTTCTTTCTCATTGCTGAAAGTAGCTTCAGATGAGAAGAACACGAAAGAAACAGTAGACGATGAGGGCTGGGTGCACAGTGGTGATGTTGCTGAGATTGATCAGGTTGGTCGGGTAAAGATAATTGATCGAGTCAAGGTATATTCCTGTTGTACTTACTACTCTTGAGAGTTTCTGACGTTCTGACGTTCAGAACATCATGAAACTCGCCCAAGGAGAATATGTGGCTCTCGAGAAGATCGAGAACCTGTACAGCTCCTCTCCCATCATTGCACAGATATATGTCCACGGCGATTCCTTGCAGTCCTATCTCGTTGCAGTCGTCGTTCCCGATCCCGTTCAGTTAGCAGGCGTTGCCTCAAAAGTCTTTGGCAGGAATATTGCTGCTACAGACCTTGAGGACCTTGCTGACGCCTGCAGGGATGCTCGCGTGACCCAGCATGTACTCGACATACTCACGAAGGAGGCTAAGCGGAACGGGCTGAAAGGGTAAGTTGTAAACTGTAGCTTGAGCAAGTACCAAGATCTCACGAACACATGATAGATTCGAAACACTTAGAAGAATCCACCTGAGTCTGGATCCCTTCACTGTTGAGGATGGAACCATGACACCAACGATGAAGATTCGAAGGAAGGATGCGTCTACTAAATTCAAGGCGCAACTTGACCATCTTTATGCGCTCGATGAGCCATCAACCAAGTTGTAGGGGGTATTGATACATCGCATAGGTAATTCACCTTACGCATTTGCAATTACTAGACGGGTTAATGACGTGGATGTGGCTTCAGCTTATACTGCAGTATTTGTATATAAGTATACTCGACTTATTGCACTGTGAAGGACAGTTGAAGCGATTACAACATGATCATCGGTCGACAGCGACTTTACAGTTAACCACACTTCTGGCCAGAAAGGAAGCTGAGCAACAGACAGCGATCATAATCATGACCCACAAGTGACCTCCCAGCAAGTTTCTCTCTACCGAAAGAGCAAAAGCAGAGCTGCGTAGGGCAATGAATTATTTGGGGAACACATCATGCTGCGAGGGACCGACACGACGAACCTCACAAATGCAGGCGCAATCGCACGAGCAAGGCACATAGCAAATTGCACCAGACCGTTCGTAGATCCTAAGGAAGATGGACTGGGGGCATTTTCCTTGACTAGGATCATACTGATGCTGCATGTCTAGAAAGTTACTAATAATCAAATAAATGATACAAGGGGTACGTACGAATATGCAAGACAGCCCACTCTTGAAGTTCCTAAAACGAGGGCGATCCCGACCCAAAGCTTGGCTTGTGTGTCAGCATCAATTGAACCCGTCGTCGCATCAATACCAGTCCGGGCGAGGATGTTAAGAAACGGAAGGAAGGCAAACGTGACTGGCCATAGATTCATGCAAAACATATACATCTCGGCGATGTCGAATGTACGAAGGAGGGCAGGCATAAAGAAGAGCTGGATGCCTGCTGAGATGGCTCCAGCAACAGCTAGTGAATAACCAATCTGGGATGCCTGGAAAAAATTTCGTCAATACAACTCAGCATCAAGGTTTGGTTGGCATACAGAAAATGACAGACCACCAGTCTGTATAGGAGAGTAGCAGAACAACACAAAAACGACATCAAATGCAGTGGCAATGAAGCATAATGCACACCCTGAGGTACTCAAAGCTCGAATGATTGGAATCGATAGCAAGTTTGCGATGCTGGATGGTGGTGGTGAAATTAACGTGCGGGCCTGTCCATCAGCTGTACCGTAGGAGCCGGGAGGGAGCAAACTCTTTTCCATGGCATTCCTTCCCTTGCTGGGCAATGTCTGACGATGAAAGTTTAGCGAAATATATAGATTTGCAGTGAAGAACTTGCCTCGTCTAAACAATAATAGGCTAACAAAGTCCCACACAGTCCAAGCAGAGCAGCGACAAAACATGGCAGGAAGTAAGGGTACATGCGCAAAAATGCTATGTCAAAGTACTTCGGGAACTTCTCCGCTGGATTGGACAATGAACCTCCTATCAGTGGGCTGGGGAATAGGTTAGCAGTTAGTCTTTTCTTATTATTATCAAATATTATGCATTAATGTGGGATACGTACCCTACAATACTACCCAGGGGCCAGAACAATCCGTAGATTGGGAAAGCAAGGGCTTGATTGGTTGAATCTGTAAGTTCGCCTAAAACAGAGTGGATGACAGCAACGTTTCCAGAGAAAAGGCCAGCTGTTGTGTATCTGGTTAGCTTTAGAGACCAAGAAAGCATTGACTCGAGATTAGCCACCTACCAAGACAGCGAGACATAAGAATTTGTGACAGAGAGCTTGAGAGTCCAAGAAAAGCTGTTGTGATAGCCAAACCGAGTGTTCCAGCAATTATCACAGGACGGCGACCAACGACGTCTAGCATATAAGGTCAGGCTAATCCCGTCCAAAGGCAGTTGCGGTGGACATACCAGATATTTTAGCCCATTGGTATATGCTGAAGAGTTGGGCGAATGCAAAACTGGATTCCTATGAAAGGAAAAATCATGAGAGGACGAGCGATAATAGATGGACCGAGTCGAACCACAAGACCACTGTAAAAGCCTATCCGGGATGGATTTTCGGTGAGATCAAGGAGAGTGATGAATTCATTGATATATGGAAAGACCTGGATGGAAAAGAGTCAGCACAAGGATGAAGGCATCAATCCGGAATGGATTTCGAGATCGAACCTGCGTGAATGCCACAGGATCCACTAGCCTCACGGAGCACAGAGCTGCAAGTTGGGCTTTGGGAATCGGAGTAGGCAATGCTAGATGCCTCTGAGCCTCTGCATTGTCAGCCTCAGCGAGCAGGGGACATAATTCGCCGTGAGCAGCCGTCATGTCTGAGTTGTTGCGGATAAGTGATGCCATGAAGGAAGAGACAGACTGGATCGGAAGGGCTGACCATCTTCGCGGTTTTTATATGCGAACGGCAAATCTCAAAGCAGCAATTTGGAAGTTCTAGTAGAATAATGATCGAAGTTTAGCTGAGGGATCAGGACATGGATTCGATCACGTATTTCTGAGTATGGCTCTATTGTGGTGTGCTTGGTGACCCAAGCCGTGTCAAATAACTCACTCCAAGCTCAAGTCCTCCTCCTCAAGGTCCTGCATAGAATCCAACAGTTCACGATAGGTCCACGATGAGTTTCAACACACATGATGACCCCGTCCTCGTCGCCCCTCGCCCAATTCGACTTACTTCAGGATACCACGCTATAGTCAGCCGCTCACACCCTGTTCATGAGCGGGCCAGGATCAGCGATAATAACGCCATGGACGACCTGACAGTGGCCCTGTTTTCCGAGTCTTCTGATAAAGCCCAGGCGTCGCCTCGGTCGTCTCCTCGGTGAGCTCTTTTTCTCTCGCACACCATATTCTGGGGTGTTGACCATGAATATCAAGAGCTGGGCTCCCCGCGGAGGCCCTCGAGGAGTTTCTCTCCATCCTGAGGCCTTCCTTCTTCCCACCCTCCTCACCGGTACTCAGAACGCGACGACAGGGCCCTGCTTCTCTTCCATCCTTTGCACAGGAGTGCTCATTTTCATTAAAAGGCCGCGGTCGGTTGGAACTTATACCCCACGACGGCGGACCGGATGACTTGGATATCGCACGTTCCCGGCAACCCAGCCGAAGTACGTGCCCTGGTACCCCAGATTCTTTGAACGAACTTGATGGGTCATTTGAGCTTAATACCGATAGCCTGCCTATCCGTTGGTTTAAAGCAAACATACTTTGTTCGTCTACCATTTGTTCTCGTAAGGATCATCGGCTGACATGTCCACAGCTTCTCCAATTTCACGCAACCACACACGGAACCCTTTCCTGCGACATCCTCTTAACCAATCTCCTCCGCCGTCCCCAGCAGCAGTTCCACTCCCTCCGCCCACTCCTGAAGAGATGATTGATATGCCTTAGGTAACTTTATCTCCTGGTCCACACCCGGTAACCGTGTGGTTCACCCTCTTTCACAATTTCTACGCGCCTCAATGCTATTGTTGTCGATACCAATTATCTTAAGCTCCTTGTCTCTGCATCTTTCAATCATTTTTTTCGTATCGGAACATTATATCTCTATAAATTGACCCTTGTCTGAGCAATCCATCGCTTGATCTATTCCACTTATACTCCTTGTTTCGTGATCATACTGTAGTCTATTTCATGTCTAACTCAGCTTCAGAGCATACTGAAGGGCTCTCGGAATTTGTACTTTCTTTGTAACGTTTGTCACACATATACAGTATGTCCTTGACATATGGTGCACTTTCTGTACTTTATAAGTACTGCGACATTGGACTAAGGTGACCAAGGCGAAGCACTCTGTCCACCAATCCCTTCAGTCAGCAGAACTGGTTGACCTTCTTTGTTGATGAAGAAGCAGTCTTCGAGCCGTACCCCAACCTGCATACACCGAGGTCAATGGCGACTGCATCTATATAATGTTGCAATCACCTCATTTTCCATGTATATACCTGGCTCGTTTGAAAAGGTGTGACCACTCTTGATGACAGTGTTACTTCCACCTCGCAAGTACGGCTCCTCGTGAACTTCGAGCCCAATACCTGGAATCTAGTTTAGACTGCCAGAAATGATATCAAATGAAAGGACGCGACCATGACCAAGCCGATGGGTAAAATATGAGGCATAACCTGCCAGTGTCAAGTACGATCTCGGAGCTGCATCGACTTCCTTCGTCAAGGCTCCCGCGTGAGCGGCACGTAACGCAGCCTCTTGTGCAGATTTAACATGTTCCCATATTTGGCGATGAAGTTGCGGGATCTTGGAACCAGGTAGCGCAACTGTCTGAAACGAAGCGGACGTAAGAATGAAATGTTATGCAGGGGGCAATATTCTGGGAACATTACTCGAGTGACATCACTGAAGTACCCATGTAGAGATCCCGTGCAGTCGAATAGAGCGAGGTCAGATTCAGTTAAAATCCGGTCAGTACCACTTCCATGGGGGAGAGCAGCGTTCTCTGTGTCGAGAAGTGAAAAACGGAGCTCAGTATAGTAATGTGATGATTTCCTTTTGTAACGCACCCCCAAACAGCGTAAGGCATCCTCCATCCTTAAGTCCTACAGCCGATAAAGCAGAGGCCATCATGGCACGGGCCTCAGATTCACGGATGCCAAAGTACATCTTCTTGTGAACGGCACGGATGGCAATGACAGTGGCCTGGTTTGGATATCCATTGGTTAGTAGGACGAGATTCGAAAACGGCGATCCAGGACGGCACCTCATTTGCACACTTTAAAAGATCAATCTCAGCATTGGACTTGCGCTCACGGAGTTGTGCAACTTCGCCAGAAGCAGTTACAATGGTGGCATCTGGTAAGGCATCCTGTAGACCATCGGCAAGAAATTTTCGAATACTCCCATCAAGGAAAACGGTTCCCTTTGAGTGAGGTAGGATTGAAGCTGCAAAATGATACGGATTTCCATCTTCAGGCCACTCGATATAATCCACTTCCGAGGGAATGGGAAGTGCTTTGGCCCTGGTGGCTTCAAACTGCCTCAGCGTTGGATATGTGCATGGCACGTTTATGAACGCGGTAAAAGTACCTTCGGCGTTAAAAGAGATATTTTCGCCTTGGTGCTGTCTCCTGCCGGTACCGGAGTTATGATCAAGAGAAGAGGGCGTTCTGATAGCCTCCAAGACGCTTTAGAAATATTACCATAGAAGGTTGCACTAGCTCCAGGTTCGGCGATGTACGCAGAAGCATTTAATGAACGAAGTATTCCCGCCAACATGGTTTGGCGGCGATGGAACTCAGACATAGTAATTGAGTCGAGATTTGCGCAATGGTTTTCCAAGTGTTCGAACTCAAAGGATGGAGTAAAGCAGGTCCATTGCAGCCGGTGTAAAGTGCATGAAGTTAGAGTGAACCAAAAAACAAGGAAGTACAGAATTGACTAACAAGATTTGGACAGGAGCTGCGATTTAGATTCATATACCCCAAAGATGATGGGCATTGCTCAACTGCTTTCCATCTCTTCCTCCTAGAATTATCTGGAACGTCGAACGGTACTCTGACTGCGTCATCTTCAGGCCTTTGGCGCTTGTCTGACATCCAGAATGACCGTGTGGTGGATCGTGGCAGTAAGTATTCTGTTGAGATCTGAATGAGGTATGGCGTGTGAAGCATGTGAAGAATCCGAACGCGACAATACGCGTTTCGATAATTTTCACACGCGCCCTAAATTCCGCATGCCTGATCGCTACTGGCCATACCAAACTTCCAGTCACGATCGTCGCCGGCCTCTCCACCAACCTCCATACCATATTCCATAGGATGGACCACGGTCACGACACTGATACACTACTAGGTCTCGTGTCCAGTTTGCTGACAATACGGCCTCCGGATGCAGGCGTCATTCTCAATGCGTTAATTGAATGCAATGGAGATGTCGCGTCCACAGCCCAGCTTCTCAATCAAGGCGCCACGAGAAAGCGAAAGAGAACTGATCTCGACAGCTGGTTGAAGAAACCATCAAATCCGAAGCCTGTTGGAATCTCAAAGGATTCGGAACACTCGGGGAACAGTCAAAAGACCTCATCGTCGAACAGATCCCTTATGAAATCCCAGACTGCGGACTTGACGGCAATCCTGCGCGCGCCCTCCTCTAAGAAGACTTCGACTTTGCCACAGCTCCCACCGCTTCTTCTTTCCATTCCTGACATGGTGGCCCAAAAT
Organism: Hypsizygus ulmarius; assembly: GCA_018851835.1. Taxonomy (NCBI): domain Eukaryota; kingdom Fungi; phylum Basidiomycota; class Agaricomycetes; order Agaricales; family Lyophyllaceae; genus Hypsizygus; species Hypsizygus ulmarius. The sequence continues at coordinate 26,771 of JABCKG010000009.1, read as the reverse complement.
ACCCCTTGTACGTTACATTTATCCGTACTTCCTCCCGAACTCGCTTGCAGGCTTTTCTATACCATGGTTCGTGCATCTCGAGGATGGCAGAGAAACAAGTGGTGGTTGTTTGATCGCGTAGTTGAGAGCCCTCATCGGACGGCTTTCTTTACTCGAAAGGATGACGGAGTAGATGGGAATGAGTCTTGGCAACAGGCGGCCCAATTTTGGTTAGTCGTTTGTTCACTAACACATTGATCTCAATTGCCGAAGTTCTGTTGCAGGTATAATGGCCGTATGACTGAGGCGCCTGATCAATTTCCTCCTGCTATGGAGGAGGCTTGTACAATAGTTGAAAGCATTGTGAACCGAGGATTAAAACGCCGAAAACGTTTCCCCCTTGAGTGGGCTGGCGACGATGTGGATCAAACCTGGCGGGCAAACGTGGCTGCTTCAAATTGTTACGAAGGGTCGAAAGAGGCCGTTGGCTTCCATTCTGATCAAATGACATATCTTGGACCATATCCAACAATTGCTTCATTGAGCCTCGGTGCGTAGTCCATTTTTGCCTCACGTTCTTCCCGCACAGCTTACAGTGTCTCAACAATTAAATAGGAACGGAGAGGATATTTCGCTTACGCGAGGTAATACCGGTGGACCAAGCCCACATTCGCAAGGCTAGGACATTCAATATCCCGCTGCCCCATAATTCGGTGCGTGTCCTTGGAGATTTTTCACAACCAAAGGCAAACACATGATCTCGCAACGAATAGCTTACGATCATGCATGCGTCCTGTCAAGAGGGGTTCAAACATTCAGTTCCTCCGCAACGTACCATCGACCTTTATCACCCAGCTTTCCCGGAAAACCCTGGAGCTGAGATTAAGCCCTCAAACTGTCGGATAAATATCACCTTCCGATTCTACAGGCCGGACTTCCGTCCACCAAGCATTCCTCGCTGCAAATGTGGAATCCCAACCGTGCTTCGTGCTGACATGAAGAATCGCGGTGATGCGCAGACTGATCGATATTGGTGGTCATGTTATGCGGGCGCTCAAAATGAAGGGAAGGGATGCAATTACTGGAAGGTCATGGACATGAAGGCTGAAGGAAGAGGTCCTTGCCTTGGTGATGGACGTCAGGTAAATGCGGTCAACGGACTGTCTGTGCGGCACCAGGGTTAACCAGTATCTTTCAGCAATTGGAAAGCCCCACCTAAGCATAAGAGTATAATTTTGTCAGCGACCCTGGCATCACGTACTATTCCTGACATTCCCTTCTAGAAATGCATTTTAACACGGCCACTCATATATTTGTAATTACAACGTAAAGTCTGCACCCGTCAACAACACGCTTTCTGCAGGGTTAACTGAAATCAATATCAATTGATATGTTTATAAAGGATTTCCAGCAAACTTTGCCCACCGTTTGTATCCTCGCCTGGATTCAAGTTTTCGCCATGGACGGTCTGGCGCGCACTTATACCCCGCTTCCCAAACTGCAGCTTGCGCTGCTCTGTTTACTGCGCGTATTGGACCCCCTAAACTTTACACAAATCTTCCCCTATGTCAACCACTTCATGAACGCTCTTCATGTTACGGACGATCCATCCAGAGTAGGATTTTACAGTGGTCTGCTGGTAAACTCCACTTCGTTGAAGCATTCTGTCCTTATGTTCACAGTGGAGCTATTAGGAAAGTTCCTTCGCCATTTGTCAATTACTGGCAATATATCCTTGGGGATTGCTGTCTGGTTCTTCACCCCTTGCTTCTGTGTAACAGGAAAGACCAGCCAACTTCTCTTCGACAGATGCTCTTGGCCGACGTCCAGTGATCCTCGTTGGAGTGGCCGGGTTGGCCCTCTCAACGGGGTCGTTTGGTTTATCAGAGAGTTTTTTGAGTGCTTTAATTTCTCGTGCTATCGGTGTGTACGAACCTTCAATTGTGCAGAATCTTTCAAGAGCAATTAAGTTCTAGCTGGTCTTTTTTCTGGAAATGTTGTTGTCATACCCTCCGTTCTCTGTGACATCACTGATTCCAGTAACCAATCGGTCGCTTTTGCCTTCTTCGGTTTGTGGTGGCCTGTAGGAGCAATTATCGGGTAAGTCAATTTCGTATTTTGAGTCTTGACATACAGTAATTACACGAAAGGCTGTGAATCGTGCTAAATACTTCGTCCGTAGACCATTAATTGGGGGAGCGTTTTCCAACGCAACCTCGAAATACCCATTCCTATTCACTCATCGAATTTTCAACCTCCATCCTTACTTCCTTCCGTCGGCCATTGCTTCAATTATAACTATGGTCGGGTTTGCGCTCAGTTTTTTCTTCCTGAAAGAGGTGATGCACTCGCTCTGTTACCGATCTTGATCACTCATCGACACCAGAGCTTGAATAGCGATTCTCAAGTCTCCGTCGATCCCAGCCCTGGTTACGGTGCAACGAACAACCGAGAATCGATCTGCGAGTCTCATACGGTTCGAAAGATTTTTTCGATTCCTATGATTCGTGCACTTTGTCTTTCTGGCTGTGCATTGAGCTTTATCTCAACTGCCTTCGATGTCGTCTTCGTTCTGTTTTGTTATTCTCCCATTCCCTTAGGAGGCCTTGGTTTCTCTGTGCGTCATTTTTTTTCGCGAGGTTTTTATCGTTGCAGGACACTCAAATTTCACAAGGCGACCGATATAGGATACATGCTCGCATGCTCTGGAGTGATTGCTGCTCTTCTGCAGCTATGTTTTATGCCTGCTCTCTTGCGTCGCTTCGATCATGCCAAACTCTATCACTTCTGCATGAAAACATGGGTTTACACGTTCATGGCGTTGCCGCCTCTCAACCTCATTGCCCGCCACAGGGTTGAGGCAGGAACCAACAAGATGAGATTCCTTTTCAAAGCAATAAGCTGGATATGGATTGCAATGACACTGCTGATGGCCAGAGTGGGAATTCTTGCGTATTCGTATGTTACTCGACCTTCCTCTATGCTAGGCTCGAACTGATATGGACCGGGTTCCTTGCAAGTGTAAATATGTTGTTAATAAAGGCCCATTCTCCAAGTCACTCGGCGCTCGGATCGACATATGCGTTGGTTCAATTCTTTATATGCCTGTCCCGCGCAGGCAGCCCTGCGTTTGTCAGGTTTGGATTGCTATTGTTTTTACAAATTGATGCCTGCTCTAAGAAATGATCCAGTTTCATTTTTACAGCTTCAACAGCAGTAGTAGGTCTGGGGCGATGGGGTTGGGTTCTTGTTATGACAGTACTATGCATCGGGAGTTGCTACTTTTCAAAAAGGATTATGATCGAATCCGCCAAATAGCCGTTCGTAGAAAGTATTTAGTAGCCGAGTCTGTTATGTAAGCCACCCTCACGCAACTGTCCTCGCCAAGTCCTCGCGTCAACCATCAGGCAAACGTCGAGGTATGTAGCGTATATAAGTTAGCACCAATCACAGACATTCATACACTTTTACCTCAGTGAATCGTCACCAGTATGGCGGATAGGCTCAGTAGCCCATCGACTGACCAAGGCCAGCACTGTTCCACATTTTCAACGATACGTTCTCAACATTTGGTATTCCAGAAACCGCTCCCTTGCTACGAGATCCAGATGCCGAAGAACAGGGGATCAGCAGACCTAGTTCCTCATTTGCAGGTCGTGTTGGCGCAATTGCTCAAGAACCATTTACGCCTCTCACTAAAATCTTGCTTATTCTCGCACTTGTCCTGCTTCTGCTCAGCTCGGTTAGTTGCGATAACGTCGTAGCTGTTCAGTCATGTTTCTTATAATCACCATAAGGTCTTTATTGGTCTATTCGCAGGTGCTCAACACAAATTGAAGTTGGAGCAGGGTCGCCATGGCGGGGGAGACGATGGCAGTGGTGATCAACCTCCAAGCACCAGCACCAGAACAGGGACAGCTAGTACTTCAGTTGGGACGGTGACCGAAACCGTTACATCCACGACAACAACTACTGCCACAACTGTCCCTGCTCCTGGGCCCACGAGACCTCCCCAGGAAGTCGGTATTTTTTGGAGCAGCGTTTGGTACCCTTGCCTAACATTCTTTCGCTGCACAGAAAACTTGTCTTACGCCGCAGTGTATCCTTCTTTCTGGCTCTATCATGTCTTCCTTGGACATTTCTCAAGATCCTTGCGAAAACTTTTATGATTTTGCTAGTCAGTCATTCTCAACAAATCTTCCGATACAACACTGCTTAACGAAATCGGACTAACATGTAGCCGGTGGATGGCTTAGAGCTCATCCGTTGCCTGCAGACAAGAGCAGTTACGGCAACTTCGAAGCCTTGGCGCAGCAAAACAAACAAGTTGTCCAGAGAATCTTGCAGTCTGAGGCTTCTACTACCGCCTTCCCAACAGCAGACGATGTCAATATCCTGCATAAATTGCGCAACTTCTATTCTTCCTGTTTGAATGAAGATCGGCTGGATGATATCGGCACTACCCCACTGTTCCAATTCGTCCAAACCCTCAAACGGGTATTCAGAAACAGTGATTCTAAGGGCAGCCCTTCAACGGAAGATTCTGGTGACGAGAAGAAGACTGATTTGACGGGTGCGCTTGCCTATCTACATTCCCAAGGTTAGTGTGATTACTATTTTCAGCATCTATGCAGTTGACAATTACATTGAACGGTAGGCGTTGATGCCCTGTTCTCATTCGACATCGAAGGGGATGTTGGTACTGATCCAAATAAAATGGTACTCTGGTTTTCTCAGGCCAGTTTCGGCCTCCCCTCCAAGGTCTTCGTTCAGCTTGTTGCACTTCTCGTCTTCGGCTAACGTACCTCCTTTCAGGAATACTATACGGATGAATCTATCCTTGCAGTATACCGAAGCGTTGTTGAGAGACTAATTTTAGCACTCGCCGAGGAAGAGGAGAGTTCGCAAGAAACACTATCTCCAATTCTGGCCACGAATGAAGACTCAAATGTATGGCCTCCATGGCCTTGGCCGCCTTGGGGGGATGGCGACGATGACGATAAAGATAACCCTGAGAAGCCCATCAATCAGACTCGTCGAGCTCGTAAACTTTCCAAAAAAGTAGTAGACCTGGAACGTCGATTAGCAAAAGCCAGCCTGGATCTGTCAGTGGCTCCGATTCTGTCTACTATATCTTTTCACAACTTCAATCCACTCTAGTGATATTTTGTACCAGGATCCAATCAGGACCTACAACTCATGGCCCCTTTCCAACCTCACAGTCGCTCTCCCTCACATTGATTTCCCCACATACTTCTCAACGTTTACCCCGCGCAACTTTCCTGACAAGGTTGTTGTAACATACCCGGCATATCCGGCATCTCTTGCAGACATCCTTAACGACACATCTACCGAGGTGATCGAAACATACCTCATCGTTCGCGCCGCGTTGAGGCTCTCGCCACATCTTGGAATGGGTACCCAAGCGTGGCACGCACAGAGGTACCTACAAGAGACCCTGACCGGCATTAAGAAAGGTGCAGTTGGTGACCGATCAGAATACTGTATTGGCAAAGTAGAGGAAACGCTCGGCTTTGCCGTTGGACGATATTTTGTGAATGAAACCTTTGGTGGAGATTCGAGGAAGCAGGGGACCAAGGTTATCACAGGTGCGTGCAATTCTCACAATGCAGCCCCCCATCGTATCCTATTTATTTTCATCGAAGATATCGTCAAATCTTTCAAGGGTTCACTTCCCCATATTGACTGGATGGACAAGAAGTCTGCTCAGGCGGCTGCTGAGAAGGTATGTATGTCTCCACTGTCCAGTTTCACCGTCATTGCTAATCCTCTAGTAAGGCTGACGCTATCCGCGTCAAAGTGGGCTTCCCTTTGTCGCCAGATACCCGCGACGCTGGTTCAATCGCGCGGTATTACAGCAATGTCGAAGTGGATGCTATTAATTTTTTCGACAACATGCTCAGCGCCGCGTAAGCCTTACTCTATTAAATGTCCCATGCTATCATTCACCATACACGCTTTTAGTAAAAGTGATCAGTTCAAAAAGTGGCTTCAGTTGGGTAAACAAAGGAATCAGGATTCTTGGGAAATGTATCCGTCCATGGTCAACGCCTATTTCAACCCTCCTGCGAATGAGGTATATCGTAACGAATATGTCGATGACCATTCTCTAACTCTCTTTAATTTCGAACTTGAATGTAGATTGTCTTCCCTGCTGGTATATTACAACCGCCATTCTTTCAAGTGGGATGGTGAGGGCAAGTCTTTCTGTCCCACCTTTGCCACTGATACATTCTCAGGCCCTCGTATATCTCCTATGGTGCCTTTGGTCATGTTGCTGCCCACGAGTTGACCGTGAGCTAGTCTTCTCTGACACAATCTATTCCTACCCGCTGAAGCAGTCCCAGCATGCATTCGATTCTGCTGGTAGATTATATAACCAAGCAGGAAAGCTAGAGGAGTGGTGGACGAACTCGACCAGTGAGGGGTTCAAACACAGACAAGACTGTATTATCAAACAGTACTCGGGTACGTTTCTGCCCTCACCTTTTTCATGCGAAGTTGCTTATATTATCTGTTTTGGTACAGAATACACCATCGATGATGGAAAGGGTGGGAAGATACATGTGAACGTATGTTCAAGATTTTCATCGACTCCGTAGCTTTTTCATTTTCGTTATCTCCAGGGAAATCTGTACGCTTGTGTGGACATTGGATGATCATATATTGACATTTCTTAAGGACTTCTGGGGAGAACATCGGAGACACTGGTTTGATTCAGGCATATCGCGCATGGAAGAACCAATATGAAGTGTCCTTTAAAGCTGGCGGTGAAAGCCTTTTACCTGGATTGAACTTCACGAGGTTGGATGATCCTGATAACCAGCTGCTCATGCTAACAGATTATTTATCATGACCAGGGAGCAGCTTTTCTTCATCTCGTTCGCGCGGATCTGGGCAAGAGCCATGAAGTCCGCTGCCGCAGTAAGCAGATTCATCCTTCGTTAGGCTTCGATGTTGAATCATAGTCTGCCAGGTCCAGCGTATTCGTACTGACCCACATTCTCCTACAAGATATCGGGTTGATGGTACTGTTTTCAATATTCCAGAGTTCGCCAAAGCCTTCAGATGCTCAACGAAGGCCAAGGTACGCGATTATCCTCGACGCAGGATCTAAACTCATGGTACATCATTCAAAGCTCAATCCCCCTGCGGAAGCACAATGCCGGTTTTGGTGATCTACGGCGTAAGGCAGGCTACGGTCTTTTTAAAGGACATTTCCTGTATATCTATCTTCTAAACATGATTATGACGAGCGCTGGGAGAAGTCGACGACCTTCAGGAATTTGATTCATAAGACACCCTTCGTACTAGGAACATCGTTCCCTCCCGTTCGCTCTATCGCTTGTCGAATGGCAAGGGCCAATGCCTTGAATGCTGATTCCGCACTAAGGGATGGCATTTCAGCTGGTAGCTGCGTGATTCTTGGATGAAAAGGCCTTGCCGATGGTGGTCATTCTCCCCGCGTAGAACGTCGACATGCACTGTGGCCCCGGCCGCAATCGCGAAAGAATAAAATATATGGGGAATCATTTCCGTGGAGAGATCACCAATCTTCTCTCGTTTCAAACCAAGATCTGTAAAGCAATAAGGCCGAGAGCAAATATCTATAACGGCACGGGATAGGGCCTTAAGATGAAAGCGTCATCAATGAAACTATTTGTCGGTGAAGGTTTACTTACTTCGTCAAGCGGAGCAAATCCTGTTCCATATCGTCGAATGCCGCGAACTTCTCCCAATGCTTTTTTGAAGACTGTGCCGAGGGCTATCGCGCTGTCCTGTGCATTCATATATGGGTGTTTCGAAGACCTCACAGCAGGTTCCAACTCATCTGCAGTGTGGTGGTCATCAATCCAGAGATCCCCTTTGCAATTCATTGTCAGTGACATTCCGCCATGTTTGGCCAAAGCTGAATACATCTGGTACTATGTATTAGGCGGCACTGATCAGTGCGATTTGCAACCTACGCACATGGTCCAAGAAGCCAATGCCGGTGGAAACCTCGATTACTTGTGCGGTATTCGATTCTGGACCGCAGTCCAAGTTAATTGAAACCTCTATGTCTGTTTCGTTCGTTTTCCGTGAGATGCTGGCCTGCCTTGTGGACATGGTGAAATGAGATAATAATAGTTATACAGACCTTAGCATGAATTTTGTTCTCTCGATCAGGCACGCCGCCGGCCGTTCCCGCAGTGCACATGCTTGCACATGCCAACTCCCAAGTAATCCAGAAGGTCCAGGTCAATATGTGCAAATAGGAAAATCCATGGCCTCTTCATTGCGGACCACGACGACGCGCTTCGTTGGTAGCGTTCGTTTCTATCCTTCTATCGCGACGAGCGGCATAAACTCGCCAAGAACCTTTTTAAATCTCTTTCGAAAAGCGAAATCTCATGGCAAGCCCGAAGTCCAAGTCCCGATCCTCTCACAGGACGATCTATTTCATCCGTTTTCCAAGTCTCCATTCCCCGCGATACGTGCTAGAGGTGAGGCAATCCAAATGATCGCCCCTTGTCCTGTATGCGCCTCTGCACACAGCCATATACACGCGCATACACAGGCGCAGCCCCGCGCTGTCAAGTTCGAGTGCCCCCAATGTGGTTGGCCGACACATTGCTCTGAGGAGCATTATTTGGAAGATGAAGAGCATAAAAAATACTGCTCCCGTCTCCGCGAGGCTAATGAAGATGAACATGACCTGAGGAGCGGGAGACGCCTCCGAGAATTCGAGTTACCGGGTTCGTGCATCTCTTCGTCTCGTCGCTGTGCAGTATCCTCAAACTGTCTGTCATCTAACAGGCCCTCAGGGATATGAAGAGGCAATCTCATTTGCTAACTGGGACGTCTTTTGGTATACCCGCGGATTTCCTTCAATGGACACAGAAAGGTCTAGAAGACACGCGAGCAAGCTTTTGACCTATCCGATTACTATTGGCGGCGTCCTGCATCAGCACAGTGGGCTGACATTAAATAACCAAAGGTTGACACCCGAAGGAAGCCGGTCACTTGCAGGTACAGTCGAATGACCGTCTCTTCTTAACTTCGCTGAGTGCTCTTTCAGCGCTAAGAACGACTCTACATGTACCTCCTGGAGCTCCTGAAACAGAAGAGGCTGCTGTTGGAAAACCACAAGTTCGAATCTTCATTCTTGGAGCCCGGGCCGAGTCATCCCTGCCCCCGCATGTCTGGGAACAACTTTGCATGTTGTTCCCCTCCACTCATTTCCACCTATTTTTTATCGGACCACAAGTTTCACTCCCCAAGCCGCCGAATGCAGGCGAGACGACTGCTTTGTCTTCCTCCGAAATTAAGGACACGCCTGAAAGCACATCACACAAGAGAGACCAAGTGCCAGAAGAAGAGAAAAAGCCCGTCTACCTCCCCAATGTCTACCAGCCGCCCACACCAGCTCCAATAACCCGCTTGAAGCGCACCCGCTCCTCCATAGAGCGTTATGGAGTTCCTTCCTACACCGTCGCGTATACACCCCAACTCACAATCACTGGCATGCAAGCAAGTTACGCCGATGTTCATGCCCAATTTCAACATACCCTTGACCCATACAGCGACGTCTTCTTCTTCTTCTCCCCAGGCTTCGGTTTTCCTTCGCCGGAGTCTACACCGGAAGGCTCAGAACCTCTGCTACAGATAGCTTCTTCAACAGAGTGGGGTCCTGTGTTGCCTATGCTTCTGGCCAGCAAATGTTCTGTTTTCGTGACAGGCTTTTCTCCAACTGATGTTGAAAGGGATGTGCGTTCCTTGTCCACTGCGCCCGAGGTTGCTGGGGAATTTGAATGGGTCATCACACCTGGCCCCAACACATTTGGGAGTGAAAAGTGGGAAATCGCAGATTTCGACCCGAGGGTGATGGTCAAAACAAACTGGGGTGTGTGGGGTATAAGAGGAAAGAGTAGGGACATTCAAGACAAAAGTCGATACAGTTTCTCTCTGTAATTTTATTTACATTGAGAAGTACAATACATGAAGTGAAGCATAATGTTATCGTTCATATGAGAATAGTAGTAGTGCTCTGTGAGCTGGTCACCGGAATGCAATTCATATCAAGGTCATTAGATATCTTCTTCAAAGGGTTTGACGTTTCCAAGCGTGCTGGGCGGGGGGACGAAAGACTGAAGCGTGTAATCAGTGTGAATGAACGTACTCATCGAATGAGTATTCTTACGCGAGTTTTGATGCCTCCTGCACTTGGTAATCTTGTTGATCCAGAGCTCAACCAAGCATCCACCTCTGCGGCAGCTCCACGCCCCTCGCTAATGAGAGAAAGAAGGTTGAGTAACCTTACTGAATGTCAGGGCATTGGAAAAGTTACTTTATGCCCCACACAATTAAAGATTGGCCTCGACGGCAGTCCCCAGCAGCGAACACGCCTTCAACATTGGTAGAATATTTCTGGTGAGGCAGGCACAATTAGTTTAGAGTTGTAGGTTTTATGGTATGACAGTACCTTATGCGGCGTTTGAATGTTCGAGCGAGCATCCTGCACAACTCCCAAAGCCTTAATGAGGTTGACTTCGGGTCCCAGGAAACCGAGAGCAAGGAAAACGAGCTGCGCAGAGAAGAATTTCTCAGAGCCAGGGACTTCCTCCATCTTCCATCTTCCGCCACTGTCCTTCGTCCACTCGACGCGAACTGATCAGATACAAACATCTTAGTGTTGATCGACTTGAGTAAGAAGGATGAGCAGACCAGTGTTGAGACCACGAAGCTTTCCAACATCATCGACCACAAATTCCTTGGTAGAGATGCAATATTCCCTTGGATCTGTATGACATGTCATTTAGTGACAGGAGGACATGGGTAGGGAAGAGCCAACCATTTCCGAAGTGTGCAGCCACTTCTGTGTGCCCATAGTCCGTGCGGAATATTCTGTTGTCGAATATTGGACGTTGTTATCATTATTAGAGTGAACACTCTTACCGGGGCCATTGCGGCCAAGGATTATCTCGTCCTCTGGACACGGGCGGCTTTGGAAGGAGCTCAAAGTTCGTGACCGACTTTGCCCCATGGCGCATGGAGGTGCCAATGCAGTCATTGCCGGTGTCCCCACCACCGATGACAATGACGTCCTTGCCCTTGGCGTTGATATACCCGCCATTTTCAAGGTTGGAATCAAGGAGAGACTTGGTATTCAACTGCACGAGTATAAATATAAATCATTAGTGCCAACAGATAGAAACGAAAGATCGGACCTGTAAAAAGTCCATAGCAAAATGGATGCCGTCCACCTCCCGGTTCGGAATCTTCAGGTCACGAGGCCAAGTTGCACCCGTGCAAACAACGAGCGCATCGTGCTCTGCACGCAGCTGAGAGACTTCAACATCGACTCCAACATTGACATTCGGAACAAATGTCTAAGGAAGAATTAGACATAGAACTAAAGCTGGTGTGGGATGTACTTACAACGCCCTCAGCCGCCATGAGGTCAAGACGGCGCTGAACAATAGCCTTGTCGAGCTTCATACTTTTGAGTCGCCATTAGTGATCGAACTAGAAGGATTGACAAAAAGGACTTACTTGGGAATACCGTACATTAAAAGGCCACCAAAACGGTCGTTGCGGTCATAGACGGTGACAAAGTGACCAGCCTTATTGAGCTGATCAGCACAAGCCAGGCCAGCTGGACCAGAACCGATGATGGCAATTCTTTTGCCTGTACGGAAGGAGGGGGGATTTGATTTCATCCAACCCATCTCGAATGCCTAAACGCAAAACGAAAAACGATGAGTGAACGTCAGTTGAAAGAGAAAAATAAAGGCTTTCCGACCTTATCTATAATTGCACATTCAATACTTTTGATACCCACAGGTTGTTCATTGATCCCCAGAACGCAGGCGCCTTCGCATGGCGCAGGGCATACGCGGCCGGTGAATTCTGGGAAGTTGTTGGTGAGGAGAAGGCGATTGAGAGCGTCTTGCCATTGCTCTTTGAAAACAAGGTCATTCCACTGTGGGATGATGTTGGAAACAGGGCAACCGGAATCCGATTGACAGAAAGGCACGCCACAATCCATGCAACGCGCAGACTGATACTTCAGCTCGCTTTCCGTCAGTCGGGTAGATATTTCTTTCCAGTCCTTGACACGCTTCCGTGGAGGACGATATGCCTCACCCAGGCGCTTGTACTTCATGAAACCTCGGGTTTTGTCAAGTTTGGTGAGGCGCTGCTTCGTCATCGAGTCGTCTATCATTGAATCTTCGAGGTCGACGACAGAAGGCTCTGGACGAGGCTTTACTGATGGCACTGGTGTCTTCGGGAGGAGAATATCATCCAAGCCGTCCGTGGCCAAATCAACCTGGCTTGCCGTGCGGGAAGGGACCAAATCGATAACGCTCTGTCGAAGTCTCTCTTCCTTTTCGCGGGCCTTTTGTTCTTCAAGAACTCGCTTGTAGTCGAGAGGCATAACGCGAACAAAGAGAGGAAGAAGATGATGGAAATCGTGAAGGACTCGGTCTGCAACTTCAGAGCCTGTGTAATGGCGATGATCTTCGATCAGGCTACGAAGAGCTGCAATTTCCCTGGGATCCGTGACTTTGCCCAGCTCCACCATCTCCATGTTCACCTTGGATGCAAAGGTGTGCGCTGTGTCGAGAACATACGCAATGCCACCACTCATGCCAGCTGCAAAATTTCGGCCTGTGACTCCCAAAACAACGACACGACCTCCCGTCATATACTCGCATCCGTGATCTCCTGTGCCTTCGACGACGGCGTTAGCACCAGAATTTCGCACTGCGAAACGCTCAGCAGCAATCCCACGTATGAACGCCTCGCCCGACGTCGCGCCATATAGACACACGTTGCCTACGATGATATTCTCTTCAGCTTTGAAGGGAGATTCCTTGGGTGGGTAAACGATAAGGCGACCACCAGACAATCCCTTTCCAACGTAGTCATTCGCGTCGCCCTCAAGCTCTATTGTAATACCGGGAGCAAGAAAGGCGCCACACGATTGACCTGCTGAACCTCTCATGGAGATATGGATTGTGTCTTTCGGAAGACCTTCCTCGCCATAGAGCTTTGAAACCCGGTAGGAGAGCGAAGTGCCCAAAGCACGATCAGTGTTGGTCACGTCGCAGTCGATGTGAACCGGAAGACCTTTAGTGAGGGCTGGCTCTGATTCATCGATGAACTTATTGTCGAGACGGATATATAACTTGTGATCTTGTTGACGAACATGGTATGTCGCCGCACCAGGACGCATCTGCCACGCAGGTTTCAAAATTGCCGAAAGATCTAGATGTGCTGTTTTCGTGGTTCGAAGTTTCTCGTCGACTTTAAGCATATCTGCTCTGCCCACCATCTCGTTAATGGTACGAAATCCCAGCTTCGCCATGTAGCCGCGAAGCTCTTCGGCGAGGTAGTAAAAGAAGTTGATAACCTGCTCCGGTTGCCCTGCAAATTTCGCCCGAAGTTGGGGATCCTGGGTGGCAATACCGACAGGGCAAGTGTTCACTGACAGGGATGATTGTTTGCACAAGACAAATGAGAGAAGTTTGACTTACAATGACATTTCCTCATCATGACGCAGCCCATAGCAATGAGCGGCGCGGTCGCAAAACCCCATTCCTCCGCTCCTAACAAGCAGGCGATGGCAATATCGCGACCAGTTCGTATCTGTCCATCGGTCTGAACAGTGACACGGCCTCGAAGGTCATTCAAGACAAGTGTTTGATGGGTCTCAGCTAGACCGAGCTCCCACGGAAGCCCTGCATATTTGATCCCAGTCCAACGGGATGCACCAGTGCCGCCGTCGTGTCCAGAAATGAGAATGTGGTCAGCCTTTGCTTTCGCTACTCCACTCGCAACGATGCCGACACCAACTTCAGATACCAGTTTCACGGAGACGCGCGCTCGCGGATTCGAGCACTTTAGGTCATATATCAGCTGCTTCAAATCCTCGATGGAGTAGATGTCGTGATGCGGCGGCGGCGAAATTAGGCCGACCCCAGTGGTGGAATGCCGAGTTCGCGCGATGGATGCAGATACCTTGTGGCCAGGTAATTCACCTCCTTCGCCGGGCTTAGCGCCTTGGGCCATCTTAATCTGCAGTTCATCGGCATCCGCAAGGTAGTTGGAGGTGACACCAAAGCGTCCAGATGCGACTTGCTTGATAGCTGACCGCATCGTATCCCCGTTGGACAGTATGAGTGATCGCTCTGCATCTTCTCCTCCTTCGCCAGTGTTGGACTTCCCGCCGAGACGGTTCATGGCTACGGCAAGCGTGGAATGTGCTTCCATGGAGATCGAGCCATACGACATGGCACCAGTGACGAATCTCTGTACGATTTCGTTCCAGGGCTCAACCTGCTCGATAGGAATGGGAGTCGTGTTTTCGTAACGGAAGTCCAACAGACCACGAAGCTGAATGCTTTTGATTTGCTCATTAGCGTTGCGAGAGTAAGAATCATAGGCGGCTTGATTCCGTTCTCGAACGGCATCCTGGAGGTGGGCGATGCCAGAAGGGTCGTTGACATGGGCCTCTCCGCCATCGCGCCAATGGTACTCTCCAGTTTCCGGCATACCAGGAGGAAGAATAGTTTCCCGGCTCGGCCACCCACGCTCGTGTAACTCGAATGCGTCCATCGCTAGAAGATCAAAGGTAGTACCCTGTACTCGGCTGGCAGTCCCAATGAAACAACGTTCCACAACTTGACTATGCAAACCGAGGATTTCGAAGATTTGGGCACCTTTGTAAGACTGAAGGGTTGAAATTCCCATCTTGGACATGACTTTGAGGATGCCATTATCAACTGAATAGCGGTAGTTATCCATAAGTTCGTTGACTGTTTTCCCATTTTTGACCCTAAGTGACAATATGATAAGTACACAATGGCTCTAGAAGGTATCAAGTCCGATTACTCACAATTTATCACGACCCATCTTGTGGATTGTCTCCATGACCAGCCAAGGACAGACAGCGTCTGCGCCATACCCAACAAGCACGCAAAGGTGATGTACTTCACGGGCTTCCGCTGTTTCAACCATCAGAGCTACCTTCACCCGTTTCTTGTGCAATGTCAAATGATGATGAACACCGCCGCAGGCGACAAGGGCAGATAAAGGTACACGAGAGGCGCCAACAGCACGATCACTAAGAATAATGACCTTGATACCATCGTCAATGGCTTGTGCTGCTTCGCTACAGACTCGCTCGAGGGCAAGTTGATATCCGGGTAAACCCTGCCCTTTCGGGAAAGTGATATCGATCGTTCGAGAAGGCCAGGTACTGTAGGCCACCTTGAGATTCTTCATGGCGTTCATTTCCTCAATCGAGATCAGCGGAGAAGGCAAGAGGATGCGGTGACATTGTTCGGGTTTCATTTCTAACAAGTTACCCTCGGGGCCAACGTAGGCTTCCAAAGACATAACGATGCTTTCTCGGATGGGATCGATAGGTGGGTTCGTCACTTGTGCAAACAGTTGCCGGAAGTAATCGTATATGATGCGTGGCTGCAATGCCATCACAGCAAGGGGGGCATCATTTCCCATTGAGCCAAGTGCTTCCTTACCATCTAAGACCATTGGAACCATAAGAAGATTCAGCTGTTCGATCGTAAAACCGAAGGCGAGCACTTTTGGGTCGGTATTGATGGAGTAATCGTCAAGGACAGGTTCCAGATGCATGTTACTGCGTTTGACGCGTTTGATAATGTTGGATACCTGGAGTACATGTGCTTCGACCCACGAAGCGAAATTCTGCTTCGCTGCCGTATTTCGCTTTAATTCCTTGTCGTCGACAATCCGGCCCTCAGTGGTATCCACCAGAAGCATGCGACCAGGCTTCAAACGACCTTTCTGCACAATCTTCTCGGGCGCTATGTATATAGCACCAACCTCCGACGCGCATACCATGATGTCCTCGTTCGTGACGACAAAGCGACACGGTCGAAGGCCGTTTCTGTCAAGATTTGCACCGCAGTAACGACCGTCACTAAACGCGAAGAGTGCAGGGCCGTCCCAAGGCTCCTGTAAGCAAGCAGCCCAGTTGTAGAATGCTCGTTTCTGGGGTTCCATATTTTCGTTTCCTTGCCAAGCCTCCGGAATCAGCATCATAACGGCCTCTGGTAGAGTTACGACGCCATTGACTACCAGCAGTTCAAGGACATTATCGAACGCAGCGGAGTCTGAGCCACCGGTCTCAATGATGGGGTAAAGGAGATCTAATTGGTCGCCGAAGTGCTGCGATGAGAGAACACCCTCGCGAGCACGCATCCAGTTCTTGTTGCCGCGGACAGTGTTGATTTCACCTGGGGAACACAATATTGGATGGGGAAAAAACAGAACACAATGGACCCAGACGCACCATTGTGAGCGGCCCATCTCATAGGTTGCGCTCGATCCCAACTCGGAAATGTGTTCGTCGAAAAGCGCGAATGAACCAATGTGAAATGCGACTGGTAGAGCACATGGTTGAGGTCATGGTAGTAATTGTAGACTTGAGGCGGTGAGAGCTGGCCTTTATAGACAATGTTTTTGGATGATAATGAACAGACATAGAACCCTTTGGCAAGAGTGCTTTATGAAGACAACAATTCAAAGTGTTAACTTGTATTCATCTAACCATAGGAACAAAGTGACGAACATGCTATGCGTCGCATGCTTGCGAAGAACATAAAGCTGACGTTCGAAGTGCTTGGCGTCAAATGTACCACCTTGACTGACGTTGCTGTCACCGTAATGTGCTTGAAGAACGACGAAGGGTTGAAGAATAGTAGGTTCTTTGCTACTGGCGGCTGGTCCGAGGATCGTTCCGTCTGTGGGAACCTCACGCCATCCGAGGACTCGTAGACCTAGTTCGATCGCAATCTTCGTGAATACTGTCTGGTAGCTTTGCAGCTGGACAGGATCGTTGGCTTTGAAGAAAACGTTTCCAACGGCATACTCCCCAGGGTCAGGAAGAGTGCTTCCAAGGTCTCTCTCAGCTTCTCGCTTGAAAAACTGATGAGGGATTGCCGTCATCACGCCTGCACCGTCGCCGTCACGACTATCCGCGCCAGTCGCCCCTCTGTGCGTCATGGCGCACAAGAGTTGGCGAGCGTCGGATACGATCTTGTGGCTGGGTACACCCTTGATATGGCATATGAAACCTACTCCGCAGGAGTCTTTCTCGTTTTCGTTGAGATACAGACCCTGGTTCGCGGGGAGAGATGCAGAGAAAGAGGACGCATCGCGTTCGACGGCATTGAAGCCTCTGATAGTTTCCGGAGAAGAGGACTCGGACACTAGAGGCAATGCATCTGGTAAAAGACTGTTAGAGAGACCAGAGCTAGCCATGGACAAAAATATGGTCAAGTGCAGAATGTACTGGGAACTGCGAGACCAGGGAGTACAGAAGTTTTTGGCGGGAGGCGAGAAGATAAAAGGATGAGGGCCGGGACTCAAGGTGGCTCAACAATCGCTTCGACGTGGGGTATGTCTCCAAGTTCAAGCTTGTCCGGATCCCTTATCGCCGCCTCTGGGCCACCCGATAGGTAAGTAGCGTCCCGTAGTCTGACCAATGATATCACGTGTATTGAAAGGGGGGAAAAGGGCGACAGTGATATCTAATCCCGATAGACACCGATAGACACCGATTGGTGTCTTCAACCATATGATTGGCTGGCCGACAATCGCATCCGCACTCGAATACGACTTCGCAAACATAGGCCATGACTAAGGGCCCGACGTTCATACTTATAAGAATGGGCTCCCCTCTCATACCTTAGTTTTCCGGCCAGGTCTGATCAGTCTAAGGTTCTGAAATCCGAGCCGCTTTTCAGCATGAACACCGATGTAATCAGGATCGCGGATCAGAATCTACAACCATGTTTCGTCAGTCCCTCACTTGAGCACAAGAGACGAAACATGGGTGCAAGTGAGGTCCCTTGACCCACGATGGGCATGAACAGGTCTCTGCCTAGACCAATTCATTGAAACTGGGGCTTGGCTGGATATTGTTAGAGCAAGCAATGGCAAAGTCACTTCTGAGTCCGATATGAAAATGGAAACATCAGTTATCCTGGCTCTACATATAAAAAGAGTGATCGCCGAAGGTGCTCCACACCTCTCCACACCAACGCCTTTGATTGAGTCACTCGCTGCCCCCGAAAGTAAGTTACTCTTAAGGTCATCGATCATCATTTGACTGCCAAAGAAACACGGTTTCTTCAGAAAACATTTCCGTCACCTCCCTATCCATTCTCGATATTCACTGCAACACAAATATGACCAATGATGATCTATCATGTCTTCTGCTTCAGCCATGTGGTGATACGCAAAAACATAAGACTCACAATGTTCAGCTCGCTCCGTCATGAAGCGCACAACAAACGGTCGCTGCAAGAGAGGTCCGTCAACTGTTGCAGATCTAGAGTTATGGAATAAGGCTAACCTTTATGATGTCCATTGTATTGTCGAACAGTTTCTCCCGATGCCATTTCCCAAAGTCGCGCAGTGTGGTCAGAAGATGCTAAAATGAACACAGCTTACACATCTATCGAAAAGAAGAGAGCAGCAACATACCTGTAACTAGATAAGCTGAATCGGCACTGAAGGCGCAGTCCCAGACCCAGCGTTGATGGCCGAGTAGCGTTCTTTCGAGCTTGAATTCATAATTCTGAGATATGGACCATACCTTGACGGTAGTATCGGCGGAGCAGGTCGCTAGGTACCTGGTTTGAAGTTTTTGAGTCCAAGTCAGGACTGTGAACAAAGTATTATTACTTCACATCTGGGCTCAATAGACAGCGTGTCAGATATTTGTTGTGAGCCTGAAATCTTGTAACAGCCTGAAATCGAGGAAGTCCAGAGGATTCTTCATTCACTTTCCACACGTAGCATTGGCCCTATCGGTTGAAAGAATGAAAATGTGTCCGATAGGACATAATTTTCTTACTTTGTTATTTCCAGCAACCAGACAAGAGCCATCCGACGCAAGGGTCACTGATCGGATTGGTACATCTCCTGCGGGGGTCTTGCAAACTCAAAGCACGGTTAAAATTGAATCACTATTGAATCTACGAAGGCGGGACATAAACTCACGAGTTCATGGGAGCATACATTATCTGAGAGATCCCATTGCTTAATGCTTCCTGCCTGATCGCACGAGATAAGCTCTCCCTGATTTGGGTGGATACAGACATCGTTCACTGTGAAGAAGAACACAGGTCGAATTAATCAACAGCCCGCAAAGGGTGGCAGATAAATATAGACCAGGTGCCGAGTTCTCATATGTTCGATGCAATTGCGAGCTCCTGAAGTAGAAAACGAGGATCATCAAACACGCTCAGAGTTCGTGGATACTACGGACGCACCGAAGGTCCCAAATTTTGATCGTCCCATCTTCACTTCCTGTGACAAGCCATTTGCCTTCGCTATGAAAAGATACAGAAGTCACGTTCATGGTATGTCCTTCGAAGGTGACCAGCTGGGTATTGTATTGAGACTATAAAGAGTCATACCAGTTTAAGGCAGAACACGTACAGGTTCCGAAGATGCACTTGCAATCTCATAGATACGGACTCTCTTGTGGATTGCGGCGGCAAGAAGTCGTTTACTTTGGTTGCGCATGTTAGCCAAGTAAGAGGTAGAATAGTGGGATCCTCACTCAGGAGAGATGGCAAGACGGTTAACTTGCTGGTAGGTTCATGAAGCACTTCAGATATGAGGATGTAAAACTGCACATGTACAAGCAATGCTCACGCCTGATTCGCCAGTACGTGCAATTGTTCGCGAACATATCCCGCTCCAAGCTTCCCAGAAGCGGATTTCGTGGTCATACGAGCCGGTGACAAGAATTACAGACATGTCATGTGCACGAGCCGGAGCACCTTTGGAAGCTGATGTCGGGGCAGGCATGTTACGAGTATACTACCATCTCCTTCAATTAACCTCAGTTGACTTGACTGGCAAAGTGATAGCACAACAGGAACAAATAGGTGCAACTTACTGTAAGTACCTCGGATACTATCTCATGATCACGACTGACTGAGTCCTTGTACATGGAAGATTCTCGCAACTGTCACAGATAGCTGTGCCGGGAAGAAATTATGCTATTGTTCCATCTCAGATGATCTTCTGTGCCAAACTAATACACCAGCTGCGGAAAAAGCATCTGCCTTTATCAGATCAGTTATATAAAGGTTCCTTGGCCATCCAATGAAGCTGAAATACTTACATGGAGAAGGTGAACAAGAAAGGTACAATTTTTTGGACCTTACTTTACGCAGCTCCGAGGATCAGGATCTTCCTGCGACACGTCCTGCATCCAATGATGAATGATTAATCTTCGGTGACCCGGTGGAGGCATGCCATTAGTGCATGTAGACAAGACCAAATCCTTAGTGAACAAAATCCTGAAGTTGGATTGACAACCCTACTCGTGGGTTACACGTATATTCGGCCAATGAACTCGTGTTCAATTTTAAATAAGTAATGTATGTCTGATTTCACCCTGTTCTGACGCAGTCACTTATTTCTGATTCAGCGAAGATCGATGACTCAAAAGTTGACGCAACGGCTCCCCGACTAATCTTCATTCGTCGATCTTGAAACGGTTGCGAGTAAGTCCATCAGTCCCTCGCCTGTGGCTCACTAATTCTGCCGTCGGAACACTTCTAATCTTCTTTCCCAGTAACTTGCATTAATTTACCAATGCCCATTGCTTCGTGACTGGATCGAAGAATGAACTTTCGCGTTCTTTCACAGATCTTTCATCGCAAAGGCACCATGGATGCTCTTCTACCGTCTCGCTAACCAGTCGATCATAGTGCAGCTCTTATAAAAAGCAGGCTGAAAAAACATATGGTACGCCCAGTCTGCTTAGTTTTTTGTTCCCAGCACAAGCTGCTCTACACCCGGTATTTTGGCTATGAACGCATTCCCAGTTTGGTTTTCTTCCCTTCTGTCACGGACGATATTGAAGCACGTTGATAAACTAGGCTGGTACTCGCGTATTCTTCTGGGCATCCAATGCACAAATTGTTTACGGCACAGTGGAGTCCACTAGCCGTATGCCAGACGTGAGTTAAAAGGAATTTTGGATGAAAGAAATGTTCATTCTGACAATGTGAGCCTCAAGGGAACACAGGTTCTGGTCATCAGGGAGGATGGAGGCAAAACCGTCTGCTTGCCGTAAGTAGTACGAATTATTTGTCCATCTTCCAACTACTGAGTACTGTCCTCGACAGCGCTGCCGGTATTACAAAAGTAACATAGTCAGGATATTTGCACACGTACAAACGCACATTTGGGACTTAGTATTAGTGATAGTTTACTTAGATATATCTAGGACACCGGGAATCGGCTGCCATGGTTCCTGTCCTTCTTCCGACGGATAATTTTATACGCCATTCGTGCCACATGCATTTCTTTACTTGACCCACACCTTGCAGCATCGTGACACTCAATATTCGAGATAGAAGATCACAGACGGCCGTTTACAGGACCTGATCGACAGGAGGTCTCTGAATTTGTACCCCAGAAGCCTCGTGCGCGTCATCACTCTTCTGTATTCTCGGCAGCTATCCAATTCGAGACATAAGATCAGGGTGATGAACCTCGAGCAACGCGGGACTACATGTAAGTACATGGTGATGTGCCATAAATTTAAAAAAGATCCGACGGCCTCCAAGTGTGTTACAGAAGTCCGCCGAGATTCAGTGGTGCCCTGCAGAACGATAGAGAAACCGCGAGGCACCACCGGCTGAAGGTAGCTGAATTATGAGTTGCCGCACTTTGCCGCGGAGGCAATTTTCATTTCAAATGAAAAATGGTCGGCGCCTAGGGAGACACAGATCACAATATAAGCTTAACGTACAAGCAGAGGATACCACCTTGACAATGGCCCTTTATCGAGGTATGCTAAAGTTACAACAACGACAAAATGTAAAGCACAGAATGTCCCTGCTTGACTGAGGTTGGTATAAACAATGGCATCATGGATCTGCGTCCAGATCGATGATCAATAATAGTTGCAGACCACAATAAGGCTGAGTACACAACGTCAACTTTGAAATCAGTCTAGGCAAATGTTGGAGGATTTACTTCAGCTGGGTTCGGTGTGCACCCTGGGCTGTTCTTTGATGATCTCGAAACGGGTCTATTGAATCCGAGCATTTCACACTCGACGACGTGCTCACGAAATAAGCCGTTGAGGGTTCGAGATCTGATGTTTCCAATGGCGTTGTAACCGTGTAGGTGATTTTAACTTCGTTTATCAAAATTAGCTGGTGTACATGAAGGAGCACCGACTTGATCATAATAGAGATAAGCCGAAAACTTGCACACAAAAGTGACTAGACGTTAGGGCCCTTTGGAAGCTCAATAGGTGGGCGATCCTACAATTACAGATGAGTGGCGGTTGAGTTCGTCCATCTGAGAAGAAGATAGATACCCTGACAATGATACTGAGGCGTTGGCCAACATGAACAGCATCAGAAAAATTGCTCCGGAGAATCGAATGTTTGTAGTTATATCGCATATAATCCCTAGAGACAAATTACAGCTGCAAGGAACTACCGGGTAGATAGGACCCTACTTTTGCAGATAAACACTTCCGGAAGGCAGAGATATTTCGATCATCTTGTGGTCATTCGCGGGGCCGTTCATCCGCAACAATCTCTGTGCACCCAGGCTAACTCCCATGATCCACGATCCACTCGCAGAGACATTGTCAACATGTGGGAGGATTTCGCCCAGAGTAGCAAGGTGAATGAGGTGGGTCTGGGTATCTTCAGTTGGGCAGAGCGAGTATAATCGGTTTAACATGGCAGCGAGATCAGGAAATTCAGATTCTGGCCATGAAGAAACATGCATTTCGCGATAATGGCGTATTACGCCGTCAAAGTGAACCTTGGAGGTGTTTAGAATTCGGAAGTGTTTGAACATGGTGAGTTGAGTAGGCTTGCCTCTTGGAAATCATAATACTGGTCAGGAAGAAACAAGCTCTGAGGCGAAGGTTGACTTGGGAGGGGTGGTAATGTCGACTTGTAAGCCTTCATTCGTCGCCGATATTGTCTGGTTTCATTTGAATCCAATCTTTGCAGAGAAGCTTCGAGCAGTACACACTGCTCTTGCGAAGAGAAGAACCGTGGCCACAGTGTGAGGTTTGGAAACGTAGACAGAGCCTCGGAAGAAGCCAGCGAAGTCAAAGACCTACGAAGGACTTGGAGTTTGCACGAGTTGTTCATATAGCAATGTGGTGAGACACAGTGTTGTGGGTCTAAATCAAATTGCAAGGGTAGATATTTTTGGCGACAGTCGCATTATGTAAGTGCGACTCTGGATGTTGTTTGCGAACTTCTTGAACCTCGGCAACAGCTCCAGTCAGTTTTCCCTCATTCCATTTCCGGTCAACACTTCCTACTAATTCTTACTTGATTTCAGAGGAACAGCAGGCAAATTTACAAGCAGCAATCGCGCGTACATTGGCAAGAAGCCTTGCCTTGTACTTCTCGCGTCCTGTCAGGCTCTTTCGCCCATCCAAAGGTTTGACATTTATGTGCACGTCAGACTCTCATTTGACCAGGAATCGCTGATTAGTCAGTGGATGGCACTCGTTGCGAGGGCTCGCCGCACAAAATGGAACTTCGTTAACTCCTCAGTACGTTCTTGGATTGGTGAAGAACCAAGGGGTAAGCGAACACTCTCTTACACACATTGAACAACAGTGCTCAAAATAAGCCACTAGTTTATCGTCATCCCGAAACATTTTATACCCCCAATGCTTGTCAACGCAATGCTTGGAACAGTGTTATGGACAGCCTACGCTGAAGCCTTCGACGTCATTGAGCCTAACTTGAGGAATCACCCGACTCTCTGTGCTGGACTGGCCGGTGGTGTTGCAGGAGGTGCACAAGCACTGCTTGCCGCACCCGCCGAGAACGTGCGAATTGTTTTGGAAGGAGGTTCGGGGGGAAGCTCATGGTCTAAAGCCTGGCAGGAAGTCTTTCGAGGTACTCGTTCGGCTTCTGTGTCGAAACAGAAGGATTTGGAGGATATACGGCAACTTAGAGGTTGGATGAGGGAAGTGGGAGATATGGCGGGACGCGGTTGGAACGGTTGGGGATGGGGTTTAGGAAAGGATATATGTGGTAAGTCCTTGAGACTAATAGTAATACAGAATAAACGGTTTGAAGAATTCATAATTTTATGTAGGATTTGCTGCGTTCTTCTCGATTTTTGAAGTAACCCGCCATGTTGCCTTGCAATCTAAGAGCACGAGCCAGCATTTGCTGAGAATGACTGATGAAGCCATAAACCAGAGATATGGAATCGGACGTCAATTGCCTCGGGTTGTTCACGGCATTACCCTGATCACTGGCGGAGTAAGCAGGTCCCATTTTATTACTAGCCACACTGACTAACCATGTTACCAGGTAGTCGCAGGGCTTGCGTATGAGTTGATCAGTCGGCCGTGGGACGTCGCTCGGCGCGTTGTGCAACTTGACAAAATCACACATCCACCCAGCCAAACATCACATATGGCTAAGCTCATTCTTCAGAAGGCTTGCGACGACGGAATTATGTCTTTCTTTCACTTGCATGATAACGCCAGTCATCGCGAAACTTCTGACCGTTACTCTAAGATCCGTACCAGGTTATATAGCGTCCTTAAAACGCTCGGTCGTGTTGGTCCTTGGGGAGTCGGATTCTTGGTGTGGGAGGCCTATGGACATGGACTGTCGTAGCAGATGTCCTTCTCGCACTGTTTCGTGCTCTGGGCTGCATATATAGAAATGATATCCGACACACTGATACTTGGCATGGCATTTGCATGACATCCCGTTTGTTCAGAATAGGTGTGCACTTTAGGCCTTAGGACTACTGTACTATTACGACCGTAGGTTCACATCACGCATCACGGCGGGCCGTGAACTGAACCTATTCGCGGAGTCCAAGTCGTCCCAAAGAATGACGTCGTCACTGGCACAAAGTCTTGAGCAAGGCAACGACGATGAGGAGCGGATGAACACGGAATTGATTACATACACTATGAAAATTGACTTGAACTAAGAATACGTAATAATGTCCACGTGACCAGTAAGCTCAGACATCCGGATACAGCCCGAGTATCCTCAACACACCCCCTCGAGCGAACAAGGTCAGAACACATACTTGTCTTCATCACCTCTATGCCCAGCCTTCTTCCTCTTACTCTGAACCTGAACCTTCCTTCCAGAGGAATCAACTTTCACCCCCTTAACCTCAACACCCCCTGAATCCAAAGTGGCATCCAAAGCACCTGCCTCAGCACCAGAGAACATTAATAATGCAACATTCTCTTCAAAGTAGTCATCGACTTCATCCCTGATGATGAGATTGGCAGAAGAACCACCATGCCTGAGAATCTTGGACTTGATGTTAGCCAGCATATCAGCTACGCACTTAGCCATGACGTGACCAGACTTCCCACAACAGAAGCAAACCCCCTCCCTGCCCTGTGAATTCCCCCAATCAAACTGCTCCCAAGACCTTTCCTTCGCAGCCATGGCCTCATTCTCGATATCCTCCTGCTTGACCAGCGAGGAAGACTGAACCATGCTTTGATTCACTTCAAACTGCTTGACAGCTGCAATGATCTCCAACAACATAGGCTCGGACTCGTGAGCAATAAGCGATAATCGGATGGGCTCAAACAGCAGATCTAAGCGAAGGAGAATCACATTCTCAACTTCGTATTTCTCTGGAGCATGACCAATAGCCTTAAGCTGGCAGGCGATAGATTGAACCGACTCGATGAAAATGGGAAACAGATTTGGTGGAGTCATGATAGATGATATAGAACTGGTTACAGAGAGTGAGCCGAGTAGCTGAGGAGTCCTTCTCGTACTCACTCTGAAGCACCTTCCAAGCCGTGGAACCGGAAGTGAGCTCCATGATGACTGAGTGATAGTTGGGAAGGATGAGGAAGTAAAGGAGAGAATAACCATGCTTGTCTTTCATGTCCCAAATGGCAGCGGTGGCATCATCCTTCGGCTTCAACTCAGTACCCGCAATGATGGCCCAAATCCCATCCAGTTGAAAGAACACCTCAACATCCTTCTTGAACTCAACCCAATTAGTTCTAGCAAATTTTGGAATGCTCGTAAAGAGCGATGTGATGCTGGTGGTGGAGGTAGTCGATATAATGACAAGATTGGTGAAATGAGTGTGTGAGAATGAGGATGGTCAGTGATTGACAACTCAGCTCTACCAATATAGGGAGCAAAAGCCAATCGAGAGTAGATGAACACAGATAAGCACAGATAGACAAAGATAGACACAGATGAATACAGATAAGCTCAGATAGGCTCAGACTCAGATGCACAATAAGGGGCCAGGGCCCATAACCTCTTGAGCGAGGCAATGACGATGAGGAGCGGACAAACATGGAATTGATTACATACACTATAAAAATTGACTTGAACTAAGAATACATAATAATGCAGCCTCCTTCCCATGCCCTACTTCACGGTTGAAGAAAATGCGAGCGCAATGCTCTGTCCTGTCCTATTTTGTATAATTAGTAAGACATTGATTTTATTGATCTGACAAAAAACTGACAACCTTATTTTCTTCAACCGCTCTGTAGGGCCTGGCACTTAACATCTACAAACAATGTCAGCCACAGTGATGATGGTCACATCAGTTTGGATAACTCCAGTGCTGGGCATGCCACCATCAAACGCGACCTTGTGCATCGAAGACCGCTCAGATTCCTCGCAGGCCATAGCTCATTCAGATCTCAACCGATTCCTTCACAAGTTGGCTAGTTGTGACGGCCATGTAAT
>JABCKG010000008.1:81940-100871 GCA_018851835.1 Hypsizygus ulmarius | reverse complement strand
GGTAGTTCACAGGCAGGCGTGCTTACTTCCTCCAGCGCCAACCTCATAAATACCGCAAAAAAGAAGAAGGACAATAAAAGGGCAGCGCTAGCGCAGCTGCGTATATGTTCGAGAACCGATTCGTTGCCGAGATGACATTGAGTGAGTCAAACTCAAAACTTCCCATGACGCGGACGTCACACCACGTGACTAGCTAAACCGCCCGGCGCGTCAATATTGCCAATTAACGCGGTCACGGCTAATCGAATGTTGAACCTACCAAACACGACCATACGCGTGTTCGGGTAAAAATATTTAAAACCCAGGCTTCCCTTCATTATTCCCTTACCTTCGCACCACCACCATCCCCAATAACCTCGCCTCAATTTCCACCTTTCTCTTCTCATTTTCAATGGCACCCACTGTCTCGACTCGTACTTCCTCATCTGAGCCGACACCCAGCAAGAAGGTTTGGCATTTTCGTCACGTCACGTCGCGTCGCGTCGTACTAAAACACTTACAATACTCAGGCCGCTGCTGTGTTCGCCAAATTCTCCCTCGACAGCCCAATAAAGTCTTCTAAGAAGCAGAAGGTCGTTGACGATGAGCGGCTGCCAGAGTCGCCGAAGACCATTGGTGATGATGAAGAGCCCCATAGCCCCGAGGATGAACTTGAAGAATTGAGGAGGAAGTTCGTTGGCGACATTGATCTTCCCGAAAGTATGTGATACCCTTGACTCTTCAACATGCAGCTGACCAGGTCGCAGGTGAGGAGCCTCTTCTGAAAGAGACCAAGCGTCGCTTCGTATTGTTCCCTATTCAGTATCATGAAGTAGGTCATATTCAAGGATATCTCACGATAGTATACTTACGCGTCTCAGATCTGGCAAATGTACAAGAACGCTGAGGCTTCCTTTTGGACCGCAGAAGAGATGGATCTTTCCAAAGATCTTCATGACTGGACCACTCGCCTAAACGACAACGAACGCCATTTCATATCCCACGTCCTCGCTTTCTTCGCAGCCTCCGATGGTATCGTGAACGAGAACTTGGTTGAGCGTTTTTCCAACGAGGTCCAAGTTGCCGAAGCTCGGTGTTTCTACGGGTTCCAAATTATGATGGAAAACATTCACTCGGAGGCGTATTCTCTTCTCATCGACACTTACATCAAGGACGCTGCCGAACGCGAGTACCTCTTCGATGCAGTCGAGACCATCCCTTGTATCAAGCGCAAGGCGGACTGGGCTCTGAAATGGATCTCGGACAGACGCTCTACTTTTGCAGAACGCCTAGTAGCATTTGCTGCTGTTGAGGGCATCTTCTTCTCCGGCTCCTTCGCGTCTATCTTCTGGATGAAGAAGCGCGGCTTGATGCCTGGTCTGACATTTTCCAATGAGCTGATCAGCCGCGACGAAGGAATGCACACCGACTTTGCATGTCTCCTCTTCAGCCACCTCAAACGTCGCCCCCATCCCGACACGGTCAAGACTATCATTATGCAGGCTGTCGCCATCGAGCAAGAGTTCTTGACTGGTATGTCTTGTTCACTGTTCATTTTATTTTGCATTGACGAGGGGTTTCCACAGATGCACTACCGGTGAAGCTCATTGGCATGAACGCTGAGTTGATGCGCCAATACATCGAATTCGTAGCCGACCGTCTCCTCGTCGCCCTTGGAAATGACAAGATATATAATTCGACAAATCCATTTGACTTCATGGACATGATCTCACTTCAGGGCAAGACGAACTTCTTCGAGAAGCGTGTTTCGGATTACTCGAAGGCAGGCATCAACCACAGTGGGACATCGGAGGCTTCAACACAGTCATCCACGTTGTACGTTGCTCTCTCCTTTGTCGTTTTGCAAGTCACTGAAACCCTTTCAGTATCCTCGATGAAGACTTCTAGATATGGCCGTGATCTCGACGTCCCTGCATCTTTTACCCATGTACTACCACATCACGTTGAGTATCTTCTATTCACCACTCACTGTTTACCCTGGACATGTTATGATTATTTCCCTTGTATGTTTGTCACTAGTAGTTAGTACTTTTAGCCGTCAGGAGCGTTCCTTGCAATAGAATAAATATTATGTATGACGGATCAGCTGTCGTTCATTACAGCTCGGCGCGGAGGTGTTTGGACCGTGTTCCTTGAATTCGTCTATTAGAGCATCGCGGGTGAAGACCGGATAACCTCACCTGTCGGAATGAGGCTTAGTCGAGGCTTCAAATATAGAACGTTCGGTTACTGCCCACCTGCAAGTAGGTTGAAAGAGATTGAAACTCACTCGACTTGGTACCAAGGTGACAATAGGCAGTCAATGCTCAAATTTTTGCAATGGACATAGATTCGATGCATCGGTTCTTCAAGTTTCAAGGGATTGACTGTTCACCTCCTGGATCTGCCGGGCACCTGTATAGCGGGAGTGCTTACTTAGTAAATGAAGCGGTGCAAAGATGCCTGACCTTGGGGTATCTCCTCGATAAGGACGGAGATGAGGACATACTGTATCTTCAGTGAAACCTTGGGTGACAGCCATGGTCATTGGTGTATGTTGCTCATGATTTGCGATTGGAATCTAGTACGTCACTGTCAAAAAATCTCTCCAAATTTATCGCGTCTTTAATAAATGACAACCGTAGTAGTGAGTACCTGACTAACGTCTTGATGATCTTAAGACTAGAAGTCCATGTTTTTATGGGCGAAGTGGATTCTGGAATGCTGAACCGCCTAGTTTCTGGACATGGAGTTCGTAACAGGGAATGTGCTGGAATGTACCGATTCTTGAAGTCGGCATTTGCTCGGCATTCAAAAAGTCAGCCATTCACGATCGAGTGATCGTGATCGGCGACAAGGAGGACAAGAGTCCGAGTCGGCGATACGAGATGCCCATACCTTTCTCCAACTATCAACCAAGAAGCAGTGTGTGCCATGAGCTCGCATTCTTACGGGATGACATAGGCACAGATCGTTTGATTACCTCAAAAATGTAGCATGAAACTCACGATGGTGCGAAAAATTGTTCAATTCAAGTTCTACTCTTGCTTTCTATAACTTCTGTCGACTTCGTGGAAACGGTGCCGCATAATCCTCTGACATCGACTTCCGACGAAATAAGCGAACGACGATCTTACTGTCTGCAATCGCTTATATGAAGCCCGTCTCATTCTTGCGAAACACATGGAGGAAGAAGGACAAGTCAGCCAAAGGCCTCGTTTCTGAATCTCCGACTATAGAACAGGCTCTATTCGAGGTCTCATCAGCGCCCGCTCTTTCCGAAGCCGGAAGTGAGACGACCTCTATATCATCTCTCCAGTTCGACTCTACATCCCAGGTGCACTAGCTTCATGATCAAGGAGTTAACAATTGCTGACTATGTAGGAATCACAGAGTAACTTGACAAAAACAGCGTTTCTCGACGGGCCTGCGAGTCGTGTGTCAGAACAACCTCAGACAGTCCCAAGGCTCTCAGGAAGACACGGTGCTCCGTTCAACATTTCCCATGGCCCACCGCGCAACACTTCCCATGGCCCTCCCAGTTTGAACCTACGCCACCCCGATGTGGCGCTCGGGAATCGTTCTCCTAATATCGACACTCCACGTCGTCCGCCTCGTCCGCCCTCTCTGAACCTTCCCGACAAGCCGTTCTCGCCCATGCCACGATCCCGTAACCACGTTAAATTCGCTCCAGAGCCGCAAACAAGATCGTCCCCTTTAGGAACATTAGAACGACGACCTGCACTTCGCCGTAATAGCTACACTACTCAAGGTAACCTATCTTTGGACGACGCAGTGGACGCTATTTTTGGCGGCAACTTGAATGACAGTTCGGATTCCCAACCGTCAGAATCTTCTTCGTCTGACAAGGAATCTTCTAGCACTATGCAGACCAGTGACCATTCCACGAATTTGCAGTATCCATGTCGTGATCAACATATGAGTATCGCTCGATCGACAAATGCAGTGCCGCGTTCAAGCTTTGTTTCGCCAAAGGATTCCTCTATGGCTGCGCACGCCATCCTAGATCTGGATGATTCCCTGAACTCAGATATCAAGAGCGTTCATCGCGCGTCTAGCTCGACTCCACACCTTCCTCTTGACAAAGGACGACCCTCATCTTCTGACTCGAACTTTCGGCCTTTGAGAAGGAACCTACGGCCTCATACCTCTTCTGAATACACTTTGGGTTTATTTCCGTCTCCTCCCCCTCTCGTTATTCGTAGAAGACCGAAACCTCTCGTTCTACTACCCACTCCAACAATCGCTCAACTGCCGTCATCTCCGTTGCTCAGCTCCAATGATTCCACCCCCGTCGCGACACCCACCACTCCACGTCCTCCAATTTCGCCATGCTCCCAAGACCCTCGTTCGACCAAATTCATCTCGAGGGGTCCAGGTCGACCTGTTGATAGCATTCCACCCCCAACTTATAGTCCCCCTAACAGTCCTTTGCCCACCCCTCCCATGGCTCAGAGCCGGATGGAGCCCGAGCGTCGCAGGATATTGCGCACCACGCAGTCAACTTCTGAGCTTCGAGATTATGTTCCAGAAAGCCGGCAGCCTGCCCATAGGTCGACCTCAAGCGTACCCGTTTCTGATTTGTATCCTAACATTGATGCCGTCAGGAAACGCATCAAGTCGCGTCCCGAGGTTTGTGTCCCAATACCGGAGCATACTACTTACGTCGTGAGTTTACCTAAAGCCTCGATGAAACTTGCCTTGACGTGATTTCAATTTCCAGAAGACCAGTAGAAAACAAGCATTGATAAGTGAACCGTCTACGGACGCCCACGTACATTGGGGCTATGCAGTTTAGTATTCTTGCCCTTCTCAATGTATAACATTGCCGGTCGACGTTCTTCCCATCTTCCCTACCTTTCCTTATCATCTCAAGGGCTTCATGCTCATACACCCAGCATTGAATAGTTTAGTCAGTTGTATTTGCATGTATGGGCATGCCGTTGTCAAACAATGGTACTATCTATTAAGGTACTTTCTTCGTGCTGATTTCAGCATGAGATAACACCACACACCTCACCAACGAATGGCGCGCGCGCTTAGCGGTTAGGAGGTAACGTGGAAGTAACAACTGCATAATTTCTCAGCGCGAAAATGGAATAAGGTCCACTGGATGTCCGCATAGTTCCATGATAAACGCGCCTAATAATTCTAATCAGAAACACGGCAGCCTATTGGCAGGGTGTATGAACAGACAATCACGTTTGCCTGATCCGAAGGGACGCTCGTAATGTCAAAGCTTACGTGTTATCAGCCTCACTGTATCTTCCTAGCCTCCAACGGTGTTTTCTCTGACGCGACGGGAGCACTTTGCCAATCCTCCAGGAGAGAGCTTATGATATAAGCCAGAAGGACGACATTGGCTGAAACCACTGCAGTAATTGCTGCAAAAGTGGCGTTCCCTAAAACACCAAAGTAGTAAATCACTATTCCATGTGAGGGAGGCAAATCTCACCATTCCAAATATATTTCAAGGATCCGAAGTAGCTCGCGATGGGCACAATTCCAAGAGAGAAACTAAAAATGAATAACTTGATGAGTGTGGACCTAAACGAGATGTCAGAAACAAACACAGGTGGTAATTGAAACACGAAGACCTAGCAGCAAGCTTCGTGTTGGCCTTTCCGACTGCTGCTCGTTCGCTCATGATGGTGGTGAACGTCAATAAAGAATGCGTCGCATCCGAATCCATGCCACTGGCGAGCCGCGAGTGCGTGTCTCCGGATAAGGTCACGTGAAGACGCGACAACACATTCTCGTCCCCGCATCCATTGCGAAGAATCCGAGATCATGGACAACAGAGGGGAGGAATCTATCACACACTCACTACGACACAGGGCTTCGTCCTCAAGCTTTAAGGAGCAACCAGCTGGACCGGAAACCTCAGACGAGTTGCCGCCGAAACCCCGATCCTTGTGTAATTGGGATGTGGAAGCCTCGGAATGGGACATTCTCGTGTTGTCTACATGTCTAAAGCTCCTTTTATATCCTTCTTAGTGAGTACGGCTAGGTGGGATTACATGGAGGTATTGACGCCTGCACTAGTCGATCTACAGACTTCGAGGTTCATAGGAATTGGCTAGCCATTACACACACCCTTCCAATATCCAAATGGTATTACGACGTGAGTGTTCAAAAGCCTGTTTGAAGACATGTTCATATCTCGCCTGCACATCAGACAACGTCGGAATGGAGTGAGGGCAGTCATCCTTGTTCCCCCCTTTGAGCTTAAGGCGTCTCCCCAGCACTTGATTATCCACCTTTCTTCGCCTACTTGGAGAAACTCCTATCAATACCCGCCGCATTCATCGACCCCAAAATTGTCGATCTCAGCAGTATCAACTACAATAACTGGTCGGTAATAGCGTATCAACGGACAACCGTGATTCTCACAGAACTCGTCCTTGGAGCCGCTATCCTCAGGTATATTTAATGCCATGTTATATACAACTTGTCTTTCTAAATGGTCATCACCACTAGATTCATTCGCGGCTCTGTAGATCCTTCCACACAGAGGATAATCTCAGCTTCCCTCTTCCTACATCCGGGCTTCCTCATTGTAGACCACATACACTTCCAATACAATGGATTCATGTTTGGAATCCTACTTTGGTCAATCCTGATGGCTCGCAACGTATGCTCGTCTCAATGACTTTCTATTCGGCACTGATTGTGCTTGGCTGTCGGCAGGGAAACAAACTTGCAAGCGGGATACTCTTTGCTGTGTTGCTGAATTTCAAGCATATTTATATGTATCTAGCGGTACCCAAATCTTGTCCTTTCAACATCTGTAATGCTAACCAAGGGGATCCTGTCAGCCTGCTTATTTCATCTACCTCCTCCGCTCCTTCTGCATGTCACCATCCGGGCAAGTGGAGATAAAAAACTTCCTATCCCTCGCCAACGCAGTCATCGCAGTGTTTGTCGCTTCGCTAGGCCCTTTTATTGTCATGGGCCAGATTCCACAACTGCTATCGCGTCTGTTTCCTTTCACCCGTGGCCTGAATCATGCCTACTGGGCTCCAAATGCTTGGGCTCTGGTCACTACTGTTGATCGCATTCTTTTGCGATGTAAGACTTCAAAAGTAATCCTAGATGTGTACTTGACGTTCACCTTGCAGATGTGAAACGCTCCGGAGCAGATCTTTCAGTCAACCCCTCGGGAGTCGCTTCGACATCCCGAGGTCTTGTTGGTGACACTGTCTTCGCTGTGCTACCGAACATCAAGCCTATCCACACTTTCATAATCACCATCGTCTTCCAGTCGGTTAGTAGTATATCCAACAGAAGGTTCTGTTACTTAGAATGTCCCAGATATTTCTTATCAAACTTTGGCGCACTCCAACGTACAAGTCGTTCTTGACGGCATTGACCCTGTGTGGATACACGTCGTTTCTGTTCGGCTGGCATGTCCACGAGAAAGCAGTTCTGCTTGTCCTTGTTCCTCTGAGGTAAGGGTGGTCTTAAGGATTCCATGGCTCATTACTGACTTTTTAGTAACAGTTTACTCGCCGCGGAGAGACATGCATACTTCCGCACGTTTCTTCTCGCCAGTGTTGCTGGCATATTCTCCCTCTTCCCTCTCTTGTTCACCCCAGCTGGTACGTTTCCCATGCTCCTTAGACGACTCCACTCTGAACCACCCCGGGTTACAATAGAATCGGTCGTCAAAGTCCTATACTCCACCCTCTGGGTCATTCTCGTCTACTTTCCTCTGTCCCGTCACGTATACGAGTAAGTCATCCTTATATCCTCACAAAATCCGCTGCACAACATGGCCTTGCGTCATTCGCTCACTCGCTTGCTCCCGCAACTCGTCTAGATTCCCAAAATCACTGCCATACGTGATTCTTGATGGGCTCGAGAAGATATATTTGGCCGGCTTCCCGTTCCTGCTCGCCTTCGTCAGTCTTTTCCCAGCCATCTTGGAACGCCAGCGGATCGGACAGCCGTCCACTTCTTCAACTGAATTCTCATGCCCTGAATCTGAAAACAAGCTCCCGGCAGAAGGATCGCGGGTAGCGATCATGGAGTTCT
Organism: Hypsizygus ulmarius; assembly: GCA_018851835.1. Classification (NCBI taxonomy): domain Eukaryota; kingdom Fungi; phylum Basidiomycota; class Agaricomycetes; order Agaricales; family Lyophyllaceae; genus Hypsizygus; species Hypsizygus ulmarius. The sequence goes on along the minus strand of JABCKG010000008.1, from coordinate 92,834 downwards.
TGCCCCTGATGTTGACTAGTATATATTGTGCCATTGGGTTGGTATGGGGGTTCTTGAGACTTACGTTCATATACTTGCACGAGGAGACGACGTATCAAGGTCAGCTCAGCAGTCTTGGGTAGATAGAAACTATTGGCCATTGGAGGATCTGATTGCAGGCATGATAGAGTACATGTTGCCGGAATATAATGTTACATGTGGGGTTGGTGTAGTATACATGTTATCTTTTTACTTCTTCGCAATATGAACGACTAAACAGGGGAGAATTCAGTGCATCAGAACTGTGTCAACGAGATAGAAGATAGGTAGCGTACCATCCTCGTCTTCCAAAATATGATCCATACCAACTTTCTGTCCACGTGTATGTTTGGCACTGGCACCCCAAACGACGGCGCTGAAGGTCATCGAATAAGGTATATTCAGGTTTATGATAGCAGAAATAACTCACTACTTCATCTGCTTTGCAATCTCCTTGTGAATGTTGTTACATAAATCCTCTACGCTGCATTTACCCCTTCGCAGAACGACTGGTTGCGAGTAATCTGGTGCTAGGCCTCGAGGTTTTGTGTAGACACGAACAAGATCAAGGGTTTCCCACATTTTGCTGATCAACTCATCGACGTTGAGCCAATCGCGTGATGATACCGGGACAGACATCGGAATCTTGTAGCTAAAGACTAGTTAGTCATGCATAAACGGCAGCCGGGTTGAGCGACGTACAGGAGGTCAAGCTCCTCTATTGAGATGGCATCAATCTGAAGAAAAATGAACATAGGGTTCGAAAATTATTTTCACTTGTCATACCTTGTTCAGAACCTAGGATGCATTCGTCAGAATTGTTTCAAAATCATAGGATATGAAGAAGCATACGTATAGTGCAGGGATATACACCCTACATGGATACTTGAGTCAGGATTCTCCCTCGAAGTGTCATTTGACAAACCTGTTGCCCTCGATAACGTCCACTAAGTCATCCGCTGTGGCTCCAGGTTCCCGAATCGCAACATCTGCATTATTAATTTTATATTCACTTAGGATAGCCTTAATTTCGTCATGGTCAATATTCGTGAGAGGGACGGTGTTGGTGATTGCGATTCCGCCTTTTTCCTTTCGCCGAACGGTAACATTGGGTGGCCGTTTATTCAGCCTAATGCCAAAGCCTTCCAGCTCAGATTCAATGGTCTTTTTGTCGCCGAGGGGTTTAAGAACATCCAGGACGATGAATATGAGGTTGCATGTGCGGGCGACTAGGAAAATGTCGGTGTTTAGTGGGGATTGCGATCGAAGGGTGCTGAGCGTCCATACCGGCAATGACTGTTCACGAAATTCCACAATTGTTACTAATTTTGACTCCACAAATTGCTGGACATACCTTGGCGACCTCTACCTCTGCCGTCATTAGCACCCTCGATGATACCAGCTGAAAAGTCTTGATAAACACAGCCCAAGACAGCTAGCAGGAAGAACCAAACTCACGCAAATCTAAAATTTGAATAGGCGCTCCATGGACTTTTAGGGTGCCTGGCACTGTCGTGAGTGTCGTAAAATCGATCTCTGATACTTCAGAATGCGTTCCGGTGAGTTTTGACATGAGCGTTGACTGACAGATCATTGAGACGGAGATAATGTGCATCAATGGACATGAGACGTACCTTGCCCACTGAAGGGAAGCCAACAAATCCAACTGAAGCTATGCCAGTTCTGCGGAAGGGTTAGATGATTAATCTTGCTATCAGGGTCAAAGTCTTCTCTCACCTTGCTACATCAAAACCCAGACCAGCCCCGCCTCCGCCTCCTCCGGTTGAAGGATTAATGAGCTCCCGCCTGAGTTTTGCGATCTTGGCCTTGAGCTGACCGAGATGGTAGCTCGTGGCCTTATTTTTCTGGGCTGAGGATAGAGAGTAAGCCAGTGAAAGCCAATACTGAATGTAATTTCGGTACTTTTAGCCTGGAGAAAGGATCAGTAAAGCGCCAGCGGTGACAATGAAGGACGCACCATCTCATCTTCGATTTCCTGTGGTTACATGGTAGGTAAGAGTCGAGACAATAGACAATGGAAACGGACCTTTATTTTCTGTACAGTGGTCATTGTTGCAGGCAGGGAAAGAAGCTCGGGAATTGCCGATCAACGAAACGCTCTGGTCGTTTGGTCTTCGTGAAACGCAACTGGTTGTCTCTCATTCGACTCTTGACCTTCTCCACGTCGACCCTCGCCGTCTGCCCCCGTTGGCCGCCTCCTTAGCTATTTCCCTTAGCTGCCCATTCTTTTAGCAGACCGTCCTTCTTGATCCTCCATGCGACTGGCTGGTTCTGGTCTCCATCCTCGTCTCTAATTCCCATATTACCCTCACAGCACTCCACCGACAAACATGTGCGGTGGTTCCAAGTGGAAGCGAGAGGTCGTGCCCGACCACAAGGTCAGCCTAAGTCCTTGCAGCAGAGCAAGTTCACCGAGGCTGACACGAATTTGCGACTCCCTAGTTTGACTTTATCGACACACGCGAGTTTACTGACCATGGTTGCGGCATGCGTATGAAGTATGTTGTCATTGAATCGCACCAGTTGTCGTTCCTGACAGCCGTTAAGATATCTTTGGCTGTACCTCATCATCCTCAAATCTTTCATGGTCTACATACTTGATATCTTCTCCGCCGTAACCATGTTGTCCACCCAGGCATGGTCAAATGAAATCTTCAATCAATGTAAGGATCTCGATGGATGTGTTTTCATTCCTTTCAACACTGGTCGATGGTTGTTTGTCGGATGCATCATCTTCTCATTCCTCCTTGTGCGCACATCCGCTTTGGTCCCTCTATTGCCACTGACGAATTGTTACAGCTTGCCTACGAATCCCGGAAAGCGAAGAAGATCATTGCCAGTCGAGACATCTCATATGCCTTCACAAATGTCATGGCCAATCACTATTACTCCCTTCGTGAGTTATGATTTCTTTCCTGGTGACCGTTGTATCTCAATCATATTGTAGGATCGTACGACCACTTCTGCTTCTTTGATCACATTAGCAATTCAACGAAGACGAGCGACGACTTTGCCTTCTTCGTATTCTTCACATTCAAGGGTAAGTCATTCTTCGTCAAGAAGCTATCGCGATCGGGGCTGACTCAATCGTTTCAGGCTGGAAGCAAACTCTTTTGGCTGATGCACCCCGTCAGACCATCAACGCGCTCACCCTTTATGCCATCTATCTAGTCAAGCGAGACAACGAAGGAAGCTGGTATGACATTACCAAGTACTTCGCCAACAACACGAGCATTTCAACCTCACTGTTGACGGTGACCACCTTCCTCACCGTCCTTGTTTTTGCTGGTTCTCTGCTCCTTCTCGTTGCGGCCGGAATTTGCTACATTCCCCTCTTGTGTCGCATTCAAGGCAATCTCAAGGTATGCTGGGCCATTGGGATGTTTTAAACTGGAGCTAACTGCTTGTCATGACAGGAATACTGCTGTCACAAGGTTGACAAGGTACATCAGTGTCACTCGAAACATGCATGAAACCCGTACTGAATCTTCCCCCTCCCAGCGTATTGGTACTATTATCAAACGCAGACAGAAACAACGCTTGGCCGATGCTGCCAAACTTGCACAGAAAGAAGCCCGGGGCGATTTCTCCCACCTGAAGAACAAGAAAGGTGAAATGATCGCCAAACCCCTTCCGCAACCCACCCTTCCCAATCTTTCCGTGGATGATGATGTGGACGACAAGTCGATGCACACTCGAACCGCACCTAGTACCTATACCCAACAGGACTATTACTACTATAACTCCGACAAGAACTCCACCATGACAGGAGACTACCCGCCACCGATGCCTGCCTATAATCCCTACTCCACACACCAGGCTCCAGGTTCTTACGCTCACTTCCAATCATCGGCGGCTTCCTTCAATCAAGAAGACGCCGGATACCAACACCACCATATGTACGAGGAAGACAACGACAGCACTGCTCACCTCGCCTCCAGCGCTGCGCCATTCTCCCAGCAACCGCCTCCTGACAGAGTAGGATCTACGAAGCCATACCCGTACGCGAGCGGTAATGGTAATAGCAACTACGACCCGCACGATGTTTACCAGGGGCGTGCTGGATCAAACCGTGACGCATCGCGGAGACAATCACCACTGTCCAATGGTGGCCTTGCCTACGACGACGCGTCACACTATTCTGGTGGTTCCCTGCCTGGGTATGGGGGGCAGCAGGCACTGTCAGCAGACAACCCTTATGGTGGGTACTCGAGTAACCCCGGCACACCCCAAGGCATGCAGTCGCATCAACAGCCGCGGGGTGGGCAGGGTTACGAGAGTGGTGGTGGTGGTGGGTACCCACAGGCCATGTAGTTTAGCATTCTCGTCCTTCCTTGTGCTCCTATAACTCTCCCTTGCTCAGAACGCTTTCACTTACATTCACATCTTCATCTTATTTAGAGTAACCACCCAAGGGGTGCGATTACTTGTACAACAGATAGGTTATTGCAGACTTATAGAATCCGCCATCAGAGAAACTCCTTGAATTCCCGAATGAAAGCGATGCAGCAGCGTGTGTAATCCAAATAAAATAGACTGAGAGCGATGCGCTCAGACAGAGTCCATCCCCTCCACAAAGTACCAAAAGCCTGTGGACTCAAAAGACCTTGCTCCAGATGATTATGATAATAAGCAAAACAAGAATTGCGACGATGGCACCCGTCACAACTCGCTGTTTATACATCCTGGACGGCAAAAAGAAATATCAGAAAAATCTAGTAGATGGCGATTGGCATTATCCCGGAAAGTAGAGGGGATGCGTACTGTCTTATCATCTTCTTCAGTGTTCCCGATGCCTTGTCTATTGAGGAGTCCGCCGTCTGTAACTATATATCAAAACAGTTCAGCAAACAAAATCATTGCACAACATAGTTAAAAACTTACTGTCCCCCTCGCATTCTCAATCTGTTCCCGCTGTAACCGCAGATTCATCAAGATATCCGAACCCTGGTTCTCAGTCTCCAATGCAACCCGTTGGGACTCCTGCAGCCGCTTCGATCCGTCCTCGAGCAGCTGCGTACCTGCCAGCAGCCGCGAACGGTCGCTGTTCGCTGCGTAGGGGTCGTCGGATGACGCATATGGCTGCGGAGACGCTAGCAGGTCCGAGCGGGCGACCTGGACGCGCTGGTCCTTCAACAGCTTCTTGTATCGTGCGAGGTCAGCCTTGGCTGTGCGTAGGCGTGTGTGGTATTGTGTGCGAATCGACTGGGGGATGCCTTGGATTTCTATTTCCATTTGGGAGACCTGGACGGGGGATAGTGAGTTAGGTCTGGAATTAGTGAGGTCGTGAAGTATCTACGGTACCATTTCATCCGCTTCGTCCAGTTCCATATCCACCCGCCTTAAGGTGGCCTTTCTCTCATCTGAAAATGGGTTTCATCTTCGGTTTCATTTGCAAAAGAACATGGCTACTCACCACCCTGCTCATCGCTTCCCCCCCCTTCGAGCCTCTTCCCGATCGTTTCAATGAATTGCTGAAAGTCCTGCTCATAGGAATCAAATAGCGCAGTGGGAGAAGAGTTCATTGTGGTATCGCAAGTGACGAGGTAGCGTTCCACCAGGGAGACAATATATTATGGAGAGAGGGTGGATGTGGCAGACTACAGTCGACTGCCCGGCAACAATGCGCAGTGATCGAGCGCTCGTTGTCCCGATTTGGAACGAGTCGGCTTTCAAGTTTCCAGCAACCATGTCGTCAAGCTCTTCGTATGTCTCTCCTCGGCCACCATGTTTCATTCATGCTGATGTTGTACTATGGGAAGGGTTTCGCTGTATCTTGACCCGCAGATCCGGGACTGGGTCCTCTTCCCAATCACCCTGGTTATGGTACGTGTTGCGTGCCATTCTTCAGTGCTCACCGTTGAACATTGCATCATTAGATTATGGTTGGGATCCTGCGCCACTACGTTGTTATTCTCCTCCAGTCTCCACCAAAAAAGCAGCCACGAGAGGCCATTCGTGAACAGTCAGTTGTCATCCGTATGCCCTGTATTCATTTCACCAAATACCCCATGCAGACGCGCCCTCGTACGCTCTCAAATCCTCCGAGCAACAGCATCCAACTCTCCTATACCACCCCAATATTACTCCTCTATCTCACGTAGCTTATCCGAGGCATTCGCAGCAGGGACGTATCTCAAGGATGGACCACCGAAAGGTGACGCAAAACCCAGTCCGCCGAACCCAATGGACCCTGCTGCCATGGACGGCATGATGGCTGGTATGAAGACGCAGATGGTGATGATGGTGCCGCAGATGGTCATCATGGGATGGATCAACTTTTTCTTCCAGGGTTTCGTCCTCAGTGCGTGTACCCAACCGAAATCAGGGAAAGTGAGCTAACACGCTCGGCACAGTCAAGCTACCGTTTCCATTGACATTGGGCTTTAAATCCATGCTGCAACGTGGTATCGAGACGCCCGACATGGATGTACGATGGGTGTCCTCCTTGTCCTGGTATTTCCTCAATTTTTTCGGTCTAAACGGCCTTTACCGCCTCATCCTTGGTGGAGACAACTGTAAGCCACGAAACCTTCCTCATATCTCACCCCGAGTTTAACGCCGCTCTTCCATAGCCGCTGATTCTTCGCGCGACATGACTGCATCTCCGTTCGCCAATGCTGGAGCTGCGGCCGTAGGTGGACCTCAAGATTTCAACAAACTGTTCAAGGCAGAACGCGACAATCTCGAATTCTCAGAAGGGCTTTACTCTTGGGTCGGTGCGGACGTCGAAGATCGAGTACTTCGCAAATATGGAAAACTTCCACCTGCATAATAGACATTATTTATCTTGACGCTTGCGACCGTCGTCGTCGTGATTTACAGATGGCGCACAACTACATATAGCGCCATGGGTCATTTACAAATACAGGACACGCACAGTAAGTGTTTTTCTGCAGGTCAGCGAGCTGGTCTGGCGAGAGTTTGCTTTGTGATTTGCCCATGAGTGTGTTGAGGAGAGGAGCGCGTTGAGGGAGTTGGGTTCGGCAGACTCATCCGAAGGCTGTACAGCGCCTAAGAAATGGAACTATTACATGTACTCTGAGCACCTGAACTATCGGGGCATCTCCGTGATCTGGATGAGAACCGCGGTGATACGGGTACTGATAGGACGACGAATTGGGCATCTGTTGCCGTGTTGGGCGAACTGGGCCTTGCAGCGTGGTCGTTGCTGGGCATGAGGAGCGACGAAAGAGATCGGTGTTCACCAACTCGTGGCTACCATTGAGCATATAAGAATCATTTCATCCACTAGCATCAGCTGCGGCAAATCCGATTATTTCTCGCTGTCCCCATCGTCGTCTGGAAAGGTCATGGCTCATCGTAACCGACCGATCACCACCGCAGGCAGGGAACCACATGTTCTTTCTCTAAAACTCCTTTCTTCCAACTACAATCTCATCCTTTCTGCTCTTTCTCTCCGTCCATAATAACAATGTGCTATGTCCATGGTTCCATTGATCAGGTCGTCGCCGTGTGCCCTATGTGTAAAGTCTTTCCCCACGCAAGGTATGTTCCTTACCCCAACGCCACATTACGGGTAGGCGCTCATCCACAGTACCCAGATGCCCACATCAGCGTGACATCTGCCGAAATCGTACTCTGCATCCACGCATAGACGTCTCCTATCTCAAGAATGCTGAAGGTAACCACTATCATGCTACTCTAGTCGTTGCATGAGTCGAATTATTTATTGCCACACAGTGGATTCATTCAATGGCTGTGGTTACTGCAAGGTCAGGCGCACGTCGCCCTCTTCCATTCTACCTTTCAACTCATCTGTCATCTCTAGTGGGCTCGTACCGGGCCCCCGCCGAAGCAGGCCGGATTCTTTAATCCTGGCTGGCCTGGCTGCTGTCGTCCCCCCACGGTAAATGAGTACAAGCTGATCCAGCCTGCGGATTGGAAATCCGTTAGCATCGTGCACCAAGTACAGATACCCCATGAAGTCAAGGCTGCGCTCGAGAGCCTCGGAAACAGGGGTAGCCCCGTCCTCGCCTCTCCCAGTGGAGGGCGCATCGCCGGCGGTGTTAAGACGACCTCGACCGATCGTAGGAGCAGTAGCAATTCGAGTCCATCGAGATCACCATCCACTACTGGGAAGACGTCGTTTTCGATCTCTGGCAAGCCCCGTTCAGGCAGTCCCAAGCAGATTCACACGTCGCTGAACAGCAGCCTTTCCCGTAGCTCCAGTGCAACGGCTATCTCTAGCTCTGTTCCGACAGCATCCACGATGGACCAAATGCATCAACGTCGTCAGAGCGGCGAAAGACGTCTTGAAGGCTCGCATTCGTCGCATTCTTCACCAAAGCGAAAAAATGTCGATCTCGAGGCATCTCTCACCCCCAAACGCAATTCTTCCACCAAGGTCGCATCACTTACCCCTTCCACCACATCAGTATCTCTCTCTAAAGTCGTCGTCGGTGGGAAGTCACAAGGCTCGCCAACGTCCGACCGACATCGCGCATCGTCAGTCTCTACTTCTAATCCGCTTCCCTCCAAATTCATGCCTCCTCCAAAACCTGTCGAGCGCCCGGTTTCTTTCGTTATTCCACGATCAACCAAGAAGGACGAGGATCAATCCAGTGCTTCGAGTAGCAGCGGCAGCAGTGATGGCGTTGGATCAATGACCGACAGCACAGTCACTTCCGATGGAGGGTTTACAGATTACTTGTCTGATGAATCAGAAGCAGAGCTTCAGAGGCAGGCTGAGGCCAAAGCAGCTTTGGTTGCTCAAAATCAGGCGGAAGAGCTCGAATTTAAAGCTGCTCGCCAACAGCTTGCTCACGTTGACTTGCGTCCGCCCAAGTCGTGGAATCCTACCAACATCACTAACAATACCACATCACGTTTACCAGGGGGAGCTGGGGCTGCATACCCGCCACGCAGTGCCCCCATGCCTATGGCGCATGCCGCCCAAACACGGATCTAAATTTTGAATTTGAAGGGTGGCTATCGGATGGACTTGTATCATGCTTTCTAGTTTGATCTCTATGCTTTCTTTTGTACATCTGCCCCGTATATACCTGGTAGCAATGGTTTTCTGTACCCATGTATTGAACAAGCCTCGCCAATTTGTATTCTACATCTGCTTTGCTTTCCCCCAAGATTGAGATCAAGAACCGAGCACGTTTACTTGCGTCAGATGTTGTACCCCCCGGGCCGTGTCGCCAAATTGGGTCATGACCGCCATGAAGTCCCTTTGAGCCTGTCTCCTCCCTCTCCTCCTCCATGAATCTAGGTCGCCATACTATCTCTGCAACAAGCCCCGTCCATATCCTCGACGCACGCTTCGATCCCGATTGTCAGATTTTCACAACTTCAACTCCTGCTGGCTTCGCCGTCTATCGTACATGTCCACTAGAGCTCATCCGGAAACGCGGTACAGTATCTCATCCTCATCATCCTCACAATTTATATTGAGGACCATATCGCAGAACTACCTGGAGGCACCCTCGTTGCGATCGTTCCATTACACACATCGAACCTTCTCTTCCTCTTGGGTGGCGGGCGGAGTCCTCTCTACCCACCCAATAAGGTAATCTTCTGGGATGATGCTCTTTGTAGTGAAGTTGCGGAATTAGAGTTTAGAGAGAGGGTCCGTGGCCTTGCATGCAGACGAGGCTGGCTGGCTGTTGCTCTCCGACGACGAGTCGTGGTGTTTCAGATTGCGGAACAGGTCACCAGATACGGCGAATGGGACACCTGCGACAACCCGAAAGGTAAGAAACGTTCCAGCAAAAGCTATACTTCCAAAAGCCTCCATGCTGCCTTCTCAAAGCATGAAAAAATGTACAGGATAACCATGTTCTTCGTTCAGGTTTACTCGCAATGGCAACTGGTGCCTCCGCAACCCTGCTTGCGATTGCTGGTCGTCAGCTCGGACATGTCCAGCTGGTGCATCTTCCGCCCTGTGCGCCTCCGGCTCCGAAAGGCCCTCCATCCTCCTCACCGCCGCGGAAACCTCCGCCCCCGCCAACGAAACACCCAGTCTCAATCATTGCTGCGCACACGACGGCTCTCACGACATTATCTTTGCCGCCTTCGGGTCGCTTGCTTGCGACGACATCATCTCGAGGAACGTTGGTTAGAGTGTGGGATGCTTTGACAGGGAAACTAGTGAGGGAGTTTCGAAGAGGAACGGATAAAGCTGAAATATACGGGGTGGCTTTCCGACCTGACGAGAGAGAACTCTGTGTCTGGAGTGATAAAGGCACCGTGCATGTCTTCACGCTCGTGACTTCTGGAGCATCGTGAGCTTTTCCCTATCAAAGATGCTTTCCTTAATATTAACCATGTGCGGCAGGAATCGTCAGTCTACTTTCTCGCCGCTGACACCATTCCTGCCGCTTCCGAAGTATTTTGAGTCCGAATGGTCGTATGCCCAATATCGAATACCAACGCAATCATCCCATATCTCGATCTCTGCTTCATCGCGCCCGCCCGTAGCCGATGTTCCAGATGAAGAACGCTGTGTCGTTGGATGGATCGAAGCAACGCCAGAGACTGGTTCTGGTCGTGAAGCAGAGAAGGAGTATCAGCTCATTGCGCTGACCTTCACCGGGGGCTGGTACAGACTTTCTCTACCAAGTCAAGGCAATGCCTCTATCCCTACCTCCATATCTAGTGGTGCCACTCCTGTTCCTCTATCCAGCTCACCGCCCAGATTTGCGCCAATGACGCGGCCCCGGACCTCGAGCGCATCATCTATTGTTGGTAGAGACAAGGGAAAGGAGCGAGAGCGAGACAAGGAGGGCAAAGAGAGTAGGGAATGCGTTCTGCTGGAGTTTAGGCGGTTTGGTAGATGGGATGGATGGGGTTAATGACGACTCACGGTTCCGATACGATTTTTCAT